>JAOCZQ020453675.1:0-10954 GCA_025434785.2 Epizoanthus fatuus | reverse complement strand
ACGGGGTTACGAACAAATTATAAAAATGTTTCCAGGGTTCTAGAAATCAAAATTCGAAAGATTTATTATTCACTCTCTCTTCCTCTCCGAAAGCACTCGAAAATTAATAGTAAACAAAGCAAATCAACTACAAACAATAGTCAGTCTTGATTATTCTTGGAAATTCAAAACCTCCCAACCAGGATCATCCCATACAGTCGAACTAACCGAAACATATCTAATAACAATGATTCCCACAACCTCTGGGATATATTTTGCCTCAAAACTCGAGCAAAAATGTCAGTTCTCGTCCCAAGATGGCTCCCAGAGTCAGAGAATACCCCAAACCAGTATACAATCATACAGATTTTTAATTTATCCGAACAGGAAAAGCCCAATAATTTCGCCACACCAACTGCAATAGTTTAAATAAAACACAGGCAAAATAAACCTAGCCTTGTACTGATTCTCAACAATACCTTTTATATCACACTTTACACATTTCTTGTAGCCTCAAAGGCCACATGGCATTGTAAGACTCGTGTGTAACCAGTATCTTTTCTTAATTTTCACATCAAATCAAAACCTCTAAAGTCTCTCTATCTCCAACCAAAATCAACTCACACAATTGAGATAACGGAAACATAAGTATAATCCTGGTTTTATACAACAAGTGATTTTTAAATAATCTACAAACTTCACTCTGGTTCCTGCAGGTCTCGGCCCAAAATGTCGAATCATCTGCCATGAAGAACCACTGATCAATATACTTTTGGTAACTTTTCTTGACAGAAAGAGACTCGTATACACTACAGAAACTCCACAACATAAACTGTAATTGTTCCAATAGACTGTAGAAAATGGTGTAGTCCTTCAAGTTACCGTTGTGGTGATTTTAAAAATGCTTTTTACAACTTCTTGGAGGTGACTGTACATGTAGATACATGTACACTGACTCGGCCGGGGACCACACACACACATGGTAATGTGAAACAATATATTTATTTCATTTTTACACCAAATAATCAATAAATAATAAGCTCGATAATTTATTAGAACATGTGTGAACTCATCTTGTTTCTCTCGCTTTGAACTTCAGTCGATAACTTGTAGTCTGCTCTGCTCCGTTCTGATCCGTATTCGTTTCTGATTTGGATTCAGCCACTCGTGACATGGCACCTTTTATTCTTCCTTGTTGGAGTAACCATCACTGAGAAGGAAAGATGACACATATTTGCTTTCAATACAATTGTATAAAACCAAGAAACAGGCTATTTTAAATAAAGAAGGGAGATAGTAAGCTTTTGCTCAGCTGACAAATAGTTCTTTCACAATCACATTGGTTCTATTAATAGAGCCGACAGGGCAGCGAGCGCGCCATTCATACATTTCACAGCTCACTAATTACAAAACAAGGCGGTTTTCGATGGCTTTGTAGGAGGTCAATATTAGGCGACCTTACGCGACCTTTGCATTCATCTCATTCCAAATTTACTCATCCCTCATTTCGTGATGTTTTTACGGAAAACCCACCCGTACAAACATGATTTTTCAAGGCTTTAGAAGGCTGCCTTTGCAATAAAAGTTACCGCGCCAAATATTTTAAATCAGGCACTCGAAGACGAGCGGCCGGATTTTTAGGGTTATTCAATTGTTTTTTCTCTATAACAAAAAGCCAATAATACGGTGGCCCAGGCCATATACGCAATGCACAAATATATTTTCCAGTGCACAAAACAAAATCCCAGTGCACAAAACAAAATCCCAGTGCACAAAACAAAATCTCAGTGCACAAAACAAAATCCCAGTGCACAAAACAAAATCTCAGTGCACAAATTTATTTCTCAGTGCACAAATTTAATTCCAGTTCACAAATTCATTTCTCAGTGCACAAATTAATTTCTCAGTGCACAAATAAATCAAAACGACCCTGGGAACTAATGACCAGAAAATGACGTAAGGAAACTGGGTACCACATAACATTGTCATAGAGGCCTGGTTACTTTGTTTCCTGAGGTGAGTGGAAGCCATCTTTGTTGGCAATTGTGACAATGTTTTGTTGGAAGTGTGGAACTCCTGTGCAGATATCATTCACATTTTGCGCCAGTTGTGGGGCAAAAATTAAAAAGGAAAATGCTATAGCTACAAACGTGGCTAGTGGGAGTAATGAGAGTCTTCCAAGCACGAGCCGTAAGCGCTCTTCCAGTTCCACCTCCGATTTATACTTAATTGAGCCTGTGCCAGGTATGCAAGATCTCAGCCAAAAGAGAAGCCATTTGCCAACTTTCAAACAGTTTGCTGAAAAGAAAACAGAGGAACGAAGGGGTCATTTTAAGCTGAAGAAAATGTCGAAGCAAGCCATCATTTGTGACGCCACCATCAACATTGCTTTGATGGAGTATGAAGGGGACTATCTCAAACCAGTCAGAGGAAGTTCGCTTCCCCTGAAAGTACAAGTGAACGCAAACTACGATGAAATACTACGTGCGGCCCTCAAGAAACGTGAAGCGTTTGACCGCACCTTTTCCGCAGAAAGGGACTACGTACTCGCATATCAGGATTCAAGAATTGCTAGGCAGATCCCCGGAACAATGGAAGATTTTATCCTCAAGAGTTACAAAGAATGGCTCGGCAGGCCATACTCAAGACTTACCCTTTATCTTAGCCCTGTCTCCAAGCAAGACGATGAAGAAACCTTGAAGGGTGATAGTCATGAATCAGACTTGGGTGCATGGTCAGACTGTGATACGAGAATGATGGATGGTAAAGATGACCAGGAAAGGGTTAGCCCCCTTTTTGCACCTGGCTTGAGTCATGATTTACTAACTATGACCGACACCTCAAGGTCAACAGTTGGAAACTTGGCCTCTCCAGTTACATGTACAAGTAATACATGCACTGATGATGGATTTAAAGAAAACTCTCATGCTTGTAGCTCTCAATCAGTTGAACGGTATCAGTCAGAATATAACACCCTCAGTGACATGTTTCCACAACTAGATGATGATAAGATACGTGAAGCATTAAGTGAAGCTCACTATAATATTGAGACTGCCATTAGCAATATTCTGGAAACAGCAGCCCTTACATCAACACCACAACAAGTGTATGCTTCATTTGCATTTTGTAATAACATAGATAGCGATGAGGATTTTAGAGACTCTGATGCATTAAATAGCTGTATGAATCCTTGTGAAAATGAGAAAAGTGAAGACAACAGTAACAATGAAGAGCCAATTTCCAGTGCTATTAGGAAGTTAGCTGCAGAGAAGCTGGAGAAAAACCATGCTTTGAGGATCAAAGTAAGAAGATGTAATGTGTGGGAAGATGCAAAATTCAAGATGAAAAAATGCTCAGATAATGATCTAAGGAACATTATTAAAGTCCAGTTTGTTGGAGAGCCAGCTGTGGACCAAGGTGGACCAAGAAATGAGTTTTACTCATTACTCCACAATGAAATGTCTAAATCTGGTCTGTTCATTGGCAAACAAAACAGAAAATGCTTCAACCATGACATTCTTGCATTAGAGCAAAAAAACTTTTACATTTATGGACAGTTGTGTTCCATGGGAATTATGCAGGGTTCACCCTCTCCTTGTTTCTTTGCTCCAGCTGTAGCAGACTACATTGTATATGGCAAGATTGACAAAGCTGTGACATGCATTAGAGATGTGCCAAATCCAAAAGTGAGGGAAAAGCTTGAAGAACTGGAGAAAATTGAGGATCCAGAAGTTTTCAAAAAGGTTGCATCCTTTGAGTGTTCCTTCCGGTTTAAGGCTGGGTTTAGCAAGGCAATTGTCACAATCGAAGAGAAAGGCAAACTTTTGCATGCAATTGCATTGCATTATACCCTTTTATCTTCCTTGTCAGAAGTAAATCAGTTTATTGATGGACTGCACCTTCATGGCTTTCTCGACTGTATGCGCCAACATCCCCTTGAAGCCCGTGAACTGTTCATGCATGCTGAGAGCCAACTTACAGCTGAGAAAGTAGATGATCTTTTCATTCCTATTTTCTCACCTCAAGGGAGTAACAAACGCACTACAGAGGAAGCCGTGTCTCTGAATTTTTCAAGATATCTTGAAGAAGTAGAATCTGGAGAGGTCGCATGCAAAGTCGTTGATTTTAGTACTGATCAGGAGTCTGAGATGAGAGTCACGTTGGCAGCTGTGTTGCAGTTCATCACTGGTAGTTCTTCCATACCTGCAGTTGGATTTGATGAAAAGCCATCTATCACATTTGTGCATGATGCTTCAAGAAGGAAACTGACTGTTAGCACCTGTACCAACACTGTACGTCTTCCAGTCAACAGCACATTTCTTGACTATGACAAATTTAAAGTTGAGTTCACTTCATGCATGGCAGAGTCACCAGGATTTGGTAATGTGTAAATGATTATAGCTACATGTACAAGGTAACTTGGTTAATAGATTAGAGTGATTGCAATAATACTGTGAAAGAAAATAAGATGACATTAACTACACATAATATTACAAAGAGGAAGCTCGGGACTTACAGTACGGGTGTGATGGTGCCTACTAGTTTCACATATTTTTCACAGGTTTATTGCAATCATAATACCAGTAAATGCAAAAATCGGAGCTGTACTGTTTAAGCTGTCTGTGCCACTTCTTGCTGATATGGTTGGGAGGGGGCTTAGGGAGCAGGTCAAAACACATGCCCCAGATACAGACCCACTTTTTTCACCCGACACAGCTGTCAGTGCATGGTACCACCCCACCCCCTATTTTTGATCACCTATTTCCATCTAGGGAGGCCTAGCTACAATTTAAGTACAGAAAATGAAATGATAGCAAAAGACAAAACAAACAGTATATTTATTTATAGATTTTGTCATTTGGTTCAGAGATAAAAAATTTAAATATTGAGTTTTAGCTCCCAGAGGAGACAGAGGGCAGCAGGCCCTACCTCCTACCCCCAAATGGGCCCCTCAAGAAGGCATGTGTTTTGACCTGCTCCCTTGGTCAATGCTAGAGCCGTGTTCAGCTTTCGTTTTACTATGCATCGATTTTAATCTAACTTGGTCTTTGTTGGCCAATCAGAGCCTGAATTGAAAACAAAATAATACAAGGTTATGTGTGCATTGGCCAGTTGGACTGTGAACTGAAAGAACTTTGAGTTTCAAGGGGAGAGGTCATGCAGGGAACTGGATTGGTAATTTTTCAGATACAGTTCTATAACTGTATTCTTGTGGACATACATCCAGTACTTATTGAAGATGTTTGTAGTTACAAACCATATTAATTAGGTTATCAAATACCTATTTTCAATGAGAAAATAGTTGGTTTTGTTGATAATAAAACCACTGGATATCAATATCTATTATTTCAACTAACAATAATAATGAGTCAGCCTTTATTACATCATAAGATAGAAATACATAACAACCTATCTAACAGCTAATAATATTGAGAATGTATGAAAAGTATGATAAAATAATCTATAACTATTAAACATTAAATACACAAGAAAGTTAATTGCAGCAATCATTCCGAAAATACACACATACTAACCCTTAAGATTAAACTGTCATAATTAAAAATTATGGGATTTAAAAAAGAGGTTTTGAAATGGGTTGCATTGATTGTGGGATGGTGACTTACCGTAACTATTTTCTAAGGTTGTGTGAAGTACTTCATGTTGCCTCAGGCAGCCGGCAGCAAAGGGGATGTCTGTAAACTTGCATTATTCTAAGACCTTTTGCCCTGCTTCTCTAGTAGAGTAAATACATGAATAGGAGAAGAAATGTATTTATGCTTTAAAACAGTGATCTAAGAAGTGCTTACTTGTAGATATCTCTGGGTCAGCAGCACCTTACACTGTGTTTTTCTTGTGATTCTGTCGAGTTCTAACAGCTTTAGTTGGTTACCTACAGTGTGCCATGGAGATCATAAAGCATTTGCTCTTCCACTTGAAAACATGTGTTAAAACTTGTTTTCATGTAATTAAAACTACGGTATCTTGATTCTGAGAAATGAAATCTTGATTCTACGAAATGCACTTAAGATTTCATTTCCTAGAATCAAGAATTCATTTCTCAGAATCAAGATTTCATTGAATTTAAAGAATCAAGATTTTATGCGTAAAATCAAGTTTTAACACATGTTCTCAAGTACATGAACAAATGTGTTGTAATCTCCATGGGACACTGTGCTTCTAGCAGTTGAATTTAAAGCTTTTTCTAGTTAATTTTAGTGCAATTAAAGTTCCAGTTGTTGTTTACTTTTTTTAATTCAAACAGTTTTCAAATGTCCGTGTGTGGTGTTTCAAAGCATTGTTAAATTTCTATGTGACAATGAAATGATAAAAATTAATGAACTATTCATAATTTGTACCTTGGACTTTCTTTACTGTCCCATAGTTGTTGAATGTTGCATTATGGATTAAAAAGTGTATTTCAATACATTACTTAACATATTTATTAACAACTGTTTTTGATGTTTGTTATTGTTCCTGTTCTATACACAGATATGGTGATTTGTTAGTGATTAAAAAAATTTATTATTGTTTTTCATCATTGAAAGTTCTTAGGGACGAACCATTACTTTTCTGAAGGGGAATGATGAAAACTTTGACCTGACAACAATTATTTTTTTCCCTGTTACTGTGCAAATATCTTTTTTTATAGAAGCACTGTCTTGCAAACAATTCTAAAATACTAATTATATGACAATTTGCCATAATGGTGAAAACCAGTTTGGTTCTCGCTTGCCTCCAGTTCTTCAAAAAGGCATGTGGTACATTTGAGTACTTCTTGCTGAACCTACTTTGCAAAACGTTTGCCCAACACATCAGTTAATTTTGCAAACAAACAAGTTCATCCTTTCAGCCTCTGCAAACATTTTTTTTTCAATATTTTTATGCTTGCCCCCAAAAATGAAAATAATTGTTTGTCCCTTAGACAAATGAAATTCTGCTTGGTTTAGTTCAACATCTTAAATTTACATAGCATCGCAGGTTTAAAAGATGCATATTGTTATTGATTATTAAGATATTTTTAAAGAAATTTAATAAAGATATATCTTTTAAAACAAACATGCCATGATGTGTGGTTATTATTTGCCTCGGAGTACTTTTCAAATGAGAGTGGAAATTGTATGGCAATGTTAACTCTCATTCTCTCATTCAGGTGACGGAACAAAGAAAGTGCTTCATGCCAGTTTTTCGGCCTTGACAGAGCTTAAAATCACAAATATGTTCAACATTTTCTTGGTAATCATTTTCTAGAGTAGGGATGGCACAATCACACTGAGAAACAACATCGTCCATCTGTGTTTCAGTAACAGCCTGTAGCTGATCCTCACCTCCAGAATGCTCAGAAAGGAAAAATAGTTCAACATGGTTTGTAATTCATTTCTAACAGAATTGCAACATAAGTGGAATTTGGGCATGGAAGCCAATGCTCTTTAAGAATTAAAGGCAAATTAGCATTCTTGAAAAAACGTCAAAATCATCATAAATTCTTAAACCAGTAAATGAGGCATTTCAGTATACTGGGGGAAATCCGAAGATGAAAAAACGTCGAAATACTGCTCAGAATGGCCCCAGATTTCACAGGAAGCAAGATATAGAGACAATAAACAAGTAAGTGCTACAAGAATGTTTATTAATTTTATTTCTTACAATATTCGTGCAAAGAGCAAATTCTCATACAAAGTCTCTTAAATTCGACCCAGAGACTCGATATACAATTCAACAATACTAACTAAGAGCTTGGGTGACCTGTGCTTTCGTTTCTAACTTGCGGTCAGTAAACTATGGACATTATAGAGATTCGCGGACTTCGCGTCCGTACCGAGGTGGGTTTTAGCACACACGAGATTGGTAAGCTTCAAGAACTTCACATCAGCATGAAGCTACAAGCCTCCGTAAAGAAGGCCAGCAAAACAGATCGAGTGGAAGACACGGTCAACAACAGGACAATCACCAAGGACGTTCTACTCCACGTTGAAAACAAGAAGTACCATCCTATCGAGACGGTAGCAACAGACGTGGCTCGTATTTGTGTGGTGTGGGTCAAAGTGATTGTGCAGAAACCAAACGCCTTGCGCTTCACGGAGAGCTCCGCCGTTGAAATCGAACGACGTTCGGAGGATTTCGACTGGGAGAATTTTTCACATTTCAATTGGCTCCAACATCGACCCTCTTACGAACATACCTAGGGCTCTTAGTTTGCTCGAAGAGAAAGTTCAGATTACCAAGGTGTCCAAGATGTTTCAGACAGCACCAGTGGGGTACAGTGAGCAGGCCGATTTTGTCAACATGGCTGCAGCCGAATAACGACCAAATTACATCCTCAAGGGTAAGACTTGAAAAATTTTGTTTTCATTTTCTCCAGGGGGAAGGTACTCCCATATTGTCTAAATAAAAATAAAATATCTTGGTTTGTTTATCAGGGAAAAACCTAAGAAATGATTGTTGAACAAAAAATCAATGTTTTTTAAAATATGGATTGTGTTAAAAGCGTATTTATTATTGATGCCTTGGGATATCAGCGTTTCTGTCGATCAGATATCGTTTGAACATTTATAATTTCTGGGTACGGGGATTGGTACTTCCAGGTAAAATAATAGATGCGTCTACAAGTTAAAGGTCCTCATTTTGAGTATTTTATTGGCGTATCAGTTTTGAAAGTGTTAAAAGAGAAATGATAGTGTAGCTAGTCACAGTACTGGGTTCCCACAGAAACTTGGGAATGAAATTCCATGACTTTTCCATGACCTTATATCATTTTCCATGGCTTAAAATAGTGCAAAAATAATAATTGCTGAAAAAACCCTCCTTATAACAACACAAGAGCAGCGCGCAAGTGTGGAAGAAAGTAGTTATTCCTGGGTATTTTTCAGTGATCAGACAACCGCTTTAAGATTTTTTAGAAACAGTAAAAGTCTGTTTGGGCAAAAGCTCTGAAATTCCATGTCTTTTTCATGACCTAAGACCATTTTCCTAAATTCCATAACTTTTCCTGGCGTGGAAAAGGCATTTTCAAATTCCATGACCGAGGGAACCTTGTATTATCATTTCATTTTCTAACATAAGTAAGAAACGAGTACCAAATATATTTTTTTATTGATGAATCCCACTTGTCAACTTAGCTCTCGATAGCTGTTTAATCTCAAAAATTGTGAACTGATTTTCATGTTTCACGGCTGACACGAATCCCAGTTTCTCTATTTTCAATAAATTCTGGCAAGTCCAACTTCAATTTTCCGCTATTTCAAATTTGTGTTTGAGCTTGAAAATAATAAAAAAAAGTTGTAAAACAGGTTTTCATGTGCATGAGAAGTGAAGTGTGGCTGTTTATAACTGCTCATGTTGTCTGGAGTTCTGTTTATGAATAGGTATCTGTTTCGCCGTTGCCAGATAAATGCTCTCGAGTATCACGCATTGAGCGCGAGACTAACGCATTCGGATGTCATCTTGTGCTCTCACGCCGAGCTACTGACATATGTTTCTCACGCATTCCGAGTTTTCGGTCCAAAAAACTTTTCTTTCTCACGCAATCTTATGCTCTCACATCCTCGGAGACCCAGGGGCAATCCGTCGGGCGAGAGAGGAGAGGGGAGCGAAGAAAAGTCAAGGAGGATGATGCTCTCACGCCGAGACATGTATTTCTCACACATTCCGAGTTTTCGGTCCAAAAAACGTGTATTTCTCATGCATTCTGAGCTTGCGGTCTAAAGAAATGCCATATTAAAATGAGCCTGTTCAGCCTTTACATGGTTTTCAAAATTTTCCCCAAGGAAAATCTCACTCCTTGAAAAAAAATCGAAACCTGAGAGCTCTGCCAGATGTCTCAATCCTTCACATTCTTTTACCAGAAAATAGAGCTGGACTTCTGTTTCCCACTTTGGTTGAATTTTCACATGTGTTAAGAAATTTGAACAGCTGAACATGGTCTTCGTAGAGGTAGATTGATCTCGGTCTGAATTATATTTTATTATTTCAGTAGTTTAAATACTTTAACTGCAAATGAACTTATCAGGTATTCTCATCATATCAGTCAAATATTCTTATCCGAGCTCTCTCGCAAGTCGTTCCGTCAGTACGGCTTTATAGCCAGTAGTAACATCGATGTTTTAGTATTCTTAGTCAGTATAAAACGTATCACGCCCAGAGCTCGACTCAGTCTCGGACCAAAAACACCCAGAAATTATACAAAGACACTGTATTCCAAATCCTTGATGTTTAGTTATGGGTAGTCAATGATTCAACTGCCGCATGACAGTCCATCACTCAAGAAGCAGGGACTGGAAAATCAGTAAAAGATCCCTGGTACCGGTTTCGTAGCCATAGCGAGTCCTGCATGCTATCTTCAAGGAAAAATCTTTCGGTTGAAGAGATGTGAATGTAATGTTAAATTTTCTCCGTTTTCGCCGACTAATTACCGAAACTTACATCACGGACTAATTAATAAGACTGCCAAGTACGGTTGCTATATTTTTAAAATAAGAAAATTAAAGAGGGGGGGGGGGGAATCGCCCCCGATACATTTGAGGCCAAACAAGCCCGGTAAAGGTAGGGTTCAACAGCAAGAATCAGTTTGGGCAAAAAATCTGAAATTCCATGACTTTTCCATGACCCAAAGTCAATTTTCCTGAATTCCATGACTTTTCCAGGCCTGGAACATTTCCGAAACTGTCGATAGAGAATACCATGTATGGTCCGATTATTAAAAATATAGAATCTCGTTGGCGATACATGTACTTTATCAAAGTCAAAGTCTCTATCGGCAGTTTCAACTATCAGAACACCCTACGAGCCTGAACACAGAAACATTCCACCTAACTCTTAGAATATTAATCGCCCCTTCCCCCACCCACACCCCACAGAACCTCTCCCCCACCCATACCCCACAGAACCTCTCCCCCACCCACATCCCACAGAACCTCTCCCCCACCCACACCCCACAGAACCTCTCCCACACTCACACCCCACAGAACCTCTCCCCCAC
>JAOCZQ020452616.1:0-10957 GCA_025434785.2 Epizoanthus fatuus | reverse complement strand
GACTGGCTGAACGACGACCTGGACGGGATGGACCTGGAGATACGCCTTATCTCCGGGTTCGCCCGTTCATTCGACGTGCCAATGCTAGGGAAGATCTTGACCGAAACGGAGGTGCGAGGGAAAGCCGCCAACATCTACCGCGTCTTGACGGCCTGGCTGACCCAACCACCTTCGCTCGAAATCATCACTGAAAAGAATGCCTTGTGGTTAAGGGTCTGTAAGAGCATATATGATGGCCACATCAAGTACATGGAAGAAAACGACCCATCTAAGAAGTGTGAGTTTCGCACTCTCTCCACTCTGTCTGTTTACCTTGCTGATGTTCAGAGCTTCTGCAACTACATTGTTAACGAATCTGATTCCTTGGTTTCTCATTCCAATCTTGATGCTGTAAAGAAGTGCCACCAAGCCATCGATAAGTACTTGGCCTGCTTAAAGAAATATAAAGCGATAGAAAAGCAGTTCAACAGAAACAGGCACTTCGAGAACTTGCCCAATCTAGAAGATTGCTGGTCTCTTCTTCGGGGGGAACGCGGCGAGGCAGAGAAGCGGATGATTACGAAACTGGCCGCGAAGAAATCAGTGACGCAAATGGAATACAACAATGCACGGAATTATCTGATGTTTAGAATCAGCCTGGAAAATGCGAACCGAGCTGGTATCTTCAGCCAGTTAAACCTGCGGGAGGTGAAGAAAGCTCGTTACAACTCAGAGAACGACAACTATACATTTGGAACTTCAATTCACAAGACCTCTGCAGCTTATGGCTCCGCCGTCAACGTCCTCTCGCCAGAACTACGCAGTCTGATCCTCACCTTTTGTGAGCACGTGGCTCCCAAAGCTGTTCCAGGATATACAAACAAAGCAAACCAGAAAGTTTTTGTATCAATCCTGGGATTATCTTTGCAGTCGTCTGACATACACCAACGACTCAATTCTTTTGCGGTGAGAGTTCTGAAAGCAGACCCATCGTATAGTTAATTTGGTCTAACCTTGTAAGGTAAGTTCACACCGGTCGTTTTCCCAAAGACGTTGACAACGATCTGCCCGTTGTTAGGCAACGGTTCGCGTGACGTCACTGAGACCTGGCTAGATCGGCTCAGGGCGTCGAACTACTCTGGGGCAAATCGGAGATCACAATTAAAATGTCCGATAACTTATTTATTTTTGCGTACAAAAAACAAGAATTATGTAAGAATTCGCCACTTTCAACTAAGGCTTCGCCACAGTGGTTAATTCTTACGGTAAGGGTTTGCCCAAGTGGCTAATTCTTACTGGCATCGCCACTATGGCGAATTCATACGTAAGGGGTAGCCAGTACGGCGATTTTTTACAGTAAGGAATCGCCACGGGGGCAAACCCTTACAAAAAGTGGCAATACCTTACGTAAGCATTCGCTCTATTATTAACCCTGCTAACCCTAACCCTAACCTAACCCTAACTAGAAGTATGGAGAATAAAAATGGAGCCCGGGCGCCATTGATGTTCAGGGTCACCCATAGACAAAACACTATGAAATCTCATCCCATTGACCTTATTAAAATTCAAAACGCTAGTGCCATGCCACTTTTTGCTCGTGTTCTCTCGGCCAGCAAATTACGCATGCGCAGCAACGTGAATTCCTGTCTCAGAAAAAACAAGATGGCGGACGTTATTCATGGCAGTGCACGTGTAGATCTGGAAAGTTTTAATTTTATCCCTCTGCACGAGTATGTTTCGGATAAACGAAAAGTTTCAAGGAAGAAACACACTCTAAACCTGAATCAGGAACAGCTTTTCGTTCCAGAGGGACATTCTTCTTGCGTTCTTTGGGAGAAAGGCGAGATTCAGAAGTCGATCGGCATTGCATTTGTTGGAGGTGCTCGACACACAGAACCTTCTACATGGGAGATGGGCAACTCAGTAACAGTTTTAGAATGCTCTGTAAGTGAAACCGACGTAGAAGTTAAAGGCTGCAGTGTACTAAAAGCGGATAAGATGCGCGGGTCATCTCTCTATCCTTTACAAGGCTCTGCGATGGTGACATCAAACCTAAATACCTCGACAGCAACAACAGCGGATGAAGATCAAGAATATGTCTTTTACATGTGGGGAGGACTGAATACACGATTAATGTCCTGCACTTCTGAACTAATCGAATTTTGTCTCTCAAAGAAGAAAGCGTCTAAAAGAGCTGGAAGAACGACTGCTGTTGCTGCTGAACCTGCACAAGCTCAAGCAAACTTCAAATTGAAGCTCAAAGTTTATGATTCTCGTGGCAAGTTTCACTCCCAGACACAAACTGGATTTGTACCAACTGCTAGAACTGGCCATTCACTTACAATGATCTCTAATGAGAGTGCTGTTTTATTTGGGGGAATACATTTAGAGGACAGAGAACGTGGAAATTTCAATCAGACTTGCAAGGATGGGCATATATATTTGCTGAATTTGAAGGAAAAGAACTGGTTATGTCTAACCGGTGAAATACCTCCCCGTGCTTATCATACAGCAGTATTTGGCGACAACAGAACTCTGTATATTACAGGTGGGGTCCAACTCAAAGAATCAAATACTGTGCACTACTTCCAAATAGCAGAGATTACTACTGTTAAATTTGACGAGTTAAATAACTTCACACACAGTGTCCTGAACATTACAATTGAACCACCCCTACTTCTATCATCACATGCTACTCATCTCTCTCAACATATTCTTTATGTCTTTGGTGGTTATCAAGCTGATGAGGAGATTATGAGCAAAAAGCCTGACAAGAATGCGACAATGCTTGCAATTGATTTGCAAAACAAAACATCGACAAGAAAGATTGCAGATCATGATCATGCCACTGCTGGGCACTCATTAAACAGACTGAATGACTCTGCTTTCCTTATTTGTGGTGGGACAAAAAAAGAAATTTTGTTGTTTTCAAGTTTCATGCCAACAGCTGATGCTTGTGAACTTGAAGATAAATGCATCATTAACACAACTGGCTCTGTTTTTCCAGTGTGGTTGAAATGTGAAGGGGCATGCAAGAGGTGGATACACCTGGCATGTAGTGGTGCAACTTCCATCCCAAAACAGAAATTTATTTGCAGAGATTGCAAATCACACCGAAAACAATGAACAAGAGAAAAACTTTGAACTCGAAGTGTATTCACAGATATAGATATATACACACATGAATATTATATTATAGTTATAATATATACTTTGCATGTACACTTTGTAGTACTAACAAAACATATGCTTTGTATATTCAAGAATATTGAGCTCGACAATTTCATTCAATTGGTTTTGAAAATACAAACTATTTACAATTCAGTGGCTTTATATTTGCCTAGTGTTACCATATACATAATAATTACCACTATTTTTGTTGCCCAGATCCAGACCAAATTTAGATGTTATCTAAATATCTATTTTTTTCCTGGACAAGTAACACAATTGTGTCCATACTCCTTGCAAATACTGCACCTGTACATGGTTCGTGTTACTTGACTAAGTTTTCTCAGCTTGTGGCTACAGTATAGCCAATGTAGTGACAGGACATCTGTCACACTATCAAGGGAATTACTCTTACGGGAGTGATTCTTCCGTAAATGCCTGAATATTTTATTCCCTGCCTCCCCTCCCTCACCTGAAAATCCCCCCAAAGTATCATCTACTTCAATCACTTCTTGAATATGTTCTATGCACTTATGCACATAGTTACTCCAGCGTGCATAGGGGTAGTTCTCCTTCAACTTGTTGCCAAACTCCACAGCATTTGCCGTGTACTGATTCCACTCAGTAGGAAATGTTTCTTTTGGTTTACGACAGCAAAATATTTTGTTCATAAACTGCAGTTTGTGAAGCAGATCTGCAAAATTGGTTTTTTGCTCCTCAGACTTCAGAAGTGAGACAATAATATCTTCATTCTCAGGATTGAACAGAATTCTGGCATAATTGCCTGGCATCATGAGGCATGGATTAATTCCAATTGACTGCTTAAAGTGTTGATCAAGTTTATGTGCTGCATTCTGAATATGATGCTTAACATCCCGTGTTTCATCCCATTGTGAAATCCCAGCAACCTCCCTCGCCATAAGTTTGTATGTAAATTTGCCCAAATTAATCTTTGCATGGGTGGCATCAACCTTGTGCTGTGAGTGTTCAATGTTAAATAGAGGATGGGATTTTACTCCCTTTGCAACAGCAGACAGCTGGGTGGGGCTCAGGTTATCTGGATTGAAGTGTAGAAGATCAGCAATTTCTTTCGTCTCATCTAATTTCCTAGTAACTTTAAAAGTTCCAAGCTCTGACTTGGCAGTTTCCTGTGTGGCATAGCATAGGTCGCAAATGTATCCAGAACCGGCGCCCTGCAATCCCCCATCTGCACGTGCCCGCTTTTCATCCTCCATTGAATTGACAAACTCCAAGGAGAATGTCCTCCATTGTTCTCCCATTTTTAATTTTAAATAGTTGTTGGACATTAACTGGCGTTCATGTTCAATGGGAGCAACACATGTAACCATGGCTGCAGTTTGGTTTTCGTCACAAATGGCCTCTACCAAGCTCCGGTTTGTACGGACAGATCCTGGGGCATCTTCTTCCCATACAGTTTCCAATGTGTTATTGTTCTCTATTTTAATGTTCATCAGACAAAAGGAATATCGAAAAGCTTTGTCAGATGTGTAGCGATCCCCCTTGCCTTTATACTGGGAGACATCTCCAAGCCCATCTCCACCATCTTTAATCAAAACATGTAATACAGGGTCACTACCATCTGGGATGGCTGCATCCAGTTCCTCATCAAGCTCTGATAAGGCTTTTGCAA
Source organism: Epizoanthus fatuus (assembly GCA_025434785.2). NCBI lineage: Eukaryota > Metazoa > Cnidaria > Anthozoa > Zoantharia > Epizoanthidae > Epizoanthus > Epizoanthus fatuus. Next base: position 6,159 of record JAOCZQ020452616.1, on the reverse strand, counting down.
TAGCATCGCTGTAGTGCCACCGGACACCAACAACATTTGGAGTTGGTAAGTTGGGCAGAGCATCTCTAAAACCTGTCATAAGGTTAACTGGTGGCTGAAAACATTCCTCGTGTGATAATATCACAGTGTTGTCTATTTTATGAATCAGTTCATAGGTAACAAATGATGGTAGGTATGTTTTTTCAACAGTGTCTAGCTGATTTGGGGGCTTTAAAACAAACTGTCCCTTTGAATTTAAAAAGTCGTACTGATTCCTGTACTGGTTTTTTGTCTGCAACAAATCCACCCTACTTGCAAGACATTCATCAGCAGTTAGAGTTTTTTCAGATTGCTCCAGCCACAAGTGTTCAACTTGCTTTCCAAGATCATGTTTTCCATTGCTACGCAAGGTTTGGGACAACATAAAAAAAGAACATCCTCAGCAATTTCGTTACTTGCATCACAAAATTCATCAAGTTTCTTAAAAATTGGGGCAAGTCTATTTCGCTTAGCATATTGTGCAGATACATCATACAGTTTCACTTTGCTATATGCCCCCCTCTTACGATGTTTTCCTTTTGCAAATTTACAGCTTGTTTCATGTTCATAAACTGTTGACGCTTTCATAACTTCTTCACAACCATTCTCAGTATATTTACATTTAACTGTGAGAAGTTCAAAGATTTGCAACATTTGCTCTTGAAGGGGTAAAATGTCTTCAATATCAGCAACTTGCCGACAGGAGGGGCAAACTCCACCACTTGACATTAACCATTGCCTGATGCAGTTATCACAATATATATGTTGGCATCCTTGTAGAATTACAGCTGTTGATGGGACCTTCAAACAGACTGAGCATTGAAAAATCTGGGCAAATTCTTTTTCTGCAAAGTTTCCTAATGGGATGGCACAACTAGAAGTAGAAGCTAACCCATCTGTGGTTAAGGGTGTCGAGCTCGAGGTTGCTTTTGAAGGGCCAGGTTTTGTGTGTGTTTGTGAAGCTGAAGCTGAACTGAATACATTTCTCTGACAGGATTTTTTGCCATCTGATTGTGACTCAGTTTCTGGCTCTGTAGGCCTCACTCGCTTCCTTGGGCTTTGTCTTTGTGTATAACTGCAGACAAAACAGTCACTCCCTTCGTCGAGGTAATCTTGGTGAGACTTAAATTTAAAACACTTGCCTTTATCTCCTGGAAGTTTTTGCAAATTCTTGTTCCTGGCTTTTTTGTACCGCTGTATTTTCGAAACACAGCAACGACACAAGAATGGTGGATGTATTATCTCGTCATCACAGGTAACATCAATGCTGTCAATTTGAAATATTTCATTGCTGAATCTTGCAGCAGGCTGAGGCTTGTTTCTGTCCGTTAAATCTATTGCATTTCCACATCGCCGACAAAAAATCTTCAGCTGATCCTTATGAAACTTGACCTCGGCCATCCGATCGCAATTGGAGCGAAAATCGCTCAAAATGCCATATTTCGAAGACAAATTTCACAATGTCCACGCGGGTCCACACAACAACAAAGGATCTCTCTAGCTTCGATAAACCTTCAAAAACGTTTACAAAACAGTAATTTTAGCCGGAGAAATCCGGAACAACCACTAAATTATATGTTTCGAGTGCTTACTAAAAGTCACTAAGAAAAGTTAACGACGATTTATAGCAAAAATTTCAACGAACGTGTAGTGAAACAGCGACTAGAGAAAACCTTTCTTTGTCAAATTGACCACGAGGAAGCGAATGGCATGCACTGCGCATGTGTAGAACCAACGGTTTTTCTTCCAGGCGTTTCGCGCATCGGCGACCTTGGATAATGGAAGAGGCGTGACCGGGATTATTTGACAAAAAAAGGAATGGGGACGAGCGTTGGCACATTTGAAATTTAATAAGGAGATTTCATAGTGGGAGGAGGGGGGGGCAACTGAGTGGATGATATGAGAGAGTTCTTGATACGATAAATTATAAATACTCAAGCCCAAGCAAATTATTGGCATGCATACGGGGGACCCAACCCATGGTCCATCTCCCAGCCACGGGCATGAACCTCTATTAGATCTGCCACTGCAACATTTAAATTATTTCTAAAGGCCTACATACATTGAAGATGCTTTGCAAGTGTTTCATCATAAATTCTGTTTACATGATTCTCATTAATACTATACAGTCCTTTATTTTATCATAGCCCATATTTATTTGTACTTTCATTTAACCAAGTAAGAAATATAATGACATTAGAGCCTATTTTGACAAAACAATTGGGTATCCCCAGTTCATATATATGGGTCAAACACAATTATTTTTTGACCCCTAAAGCATCTTGTATGCAAATGGCCTGTAATGTTGTCCCTTTCAACCCCAGTCAGTTCATCGACATTTATCATCTCTGTACAGAGTGAGTAGTTTGGTAATAAGAAGGAACTGATCAGAAACAGAAAAATTTCTCTGATGAATTGTCAAGTTCTCCCAAACCTTCACAATTACCAAAATAATGTTAGGATAATCTATCAACATATGTTTGGGGTTGAAATAGTTAAAGATTAACATCAATGTTCTCAGGGGGTATTCCGATATAAAAATGACAGGGAGGTGTGACAGATTTTCTTGGGTTTGAAATTCTTGATATTTGACATTTTGGAGGCTTGAAAATTTGGCCCAGTAATTTTAGGGTAGTGACATTGTAGCCACGATTGTTTTTATTGGCTTTTAAGTTAAAGATTGATACCATTTATGCTTTTGCACAAATTTCTTTTGGGTTTAGTTTTGTCTCTGGATATATTTTGGGGTTGTTAGGTTTGGCTCACAGGTATTTTTTCAGGTAATAAATAATGGCTTCATTTACACCTCCCCATCACTGGGTCCGCAATATTATACAATGTACCTTATTCCAAACTACTAAGTAAGCTGTAACCTGACTTCTGACTAAAACAACTTGAAAAACTACAAACAAACATGCATACAAGCTCATTAATTAGCATATTATAATATATAGAGGCCTATTTTCATATATAACCACAAACCTTCTGTTTATAATAATTTATGATAACATGCTTCCATTACAAAATTTTAATGAGCTTGTGTGAGTTTCTGGATATGAGTGGAAACTAAAGCCTCAACTTAGGTTAAACATAGTTTAACCCTCTACCCCCTACTCCCTTGTACTTCCACTTGACTGCCAAATATCACAAGCCTCAATTTGTTTTGACGAGTGAGTTGGACAAATATTTAAGATAAATATGGACACGTCTTGAGGTCATTTTTACTTCATGGCAAAACCTTATCACAGCTCGTTTTCTATTTTCCATGTATTTGCACAACATTTGGATTTAAATTTTTGGTACAAAAATATTTATGTAAACCAAAAGTACTTGGTTCAAGCAGTTGCTACTTTGATTTCATTGGAAAGGGAAAGAGAAGTAAAATATATATGGAGGTTGATTCATCTATCTACACCTACAATATTTCTCTGAAATGGCCTCATCAACAGTGTTCAGAGTCCCTATACTGGGAGTGCAAAATTTAAGAATGTTACCTATTTCAACAATAAAAGAAACATGTAAAGACAATATTATTTCTATCGTGTTTATATTTTTGCCAGCAAGAAATATTTTTTTTATTACTCCCACAGGAACTCAAGAAATTATGTTTGGGGTGGTATGGAGGAATGTTTGTGTATCATTCCATTGCTATCAAATCTCCAACACTTTCTTTTACTGAGAATTGCTGTGATGCTGTTTGTTATTTTACAATAATGATCTGTATAGATCAATGTATGGCATTTGGAAAAAATATGAAAAGTATTATAAATTATAATTGCAGTTTTCTGGATTTTATGGGATATAATTTTATAACACAAAATTTATGGGATACTTTTGTTGTGCAAACTCGGAGTTGTGGGTATAAAGTTATAACTGTGGCAATTTCTGCAGGCTACCTAGCCAGCCAACTGGCTCTTCTCTCCCCCTCCCCAAGTTCCCCATTCTCGCTAGAAGAGCCTGTTGGCAGGCGACAGGCTACCAAGACCCACAAAAATATTCAAATAAATGTTTTCGGTTCGATCTCTTCAGTCTGGCATTGCCATTGGAATGCCATGGGTGTATTAAATTATATGAAGAAAATACTCCGAACATACCATCAATATCACTTCAAACACTTTATTGCTGAAAACTATTATTTGCATTTGTATTGCAGTAAAAATACTTTTGTGATAAATCGAGAAGCGGCAAAGAACTAAAATATCCTCATACCTTCTTGCGCCAAGTAGGCGGAAGTTGATCTATTCAGTACTCGTCAACATGTCATATGGTCTTATGGAGCCGGTTTAAATACACATCGTCATCGGATATGAAGTACTTCAACACATGTATGAACGGAAGTCTGTTTGAACAAAGGTTCCTCTGCCAGTGTCGGTCTACCAAAAACAGATAGTACTGAAGTTACGAGAGGCACTGGAATACGTTTGGGTCTTGTAGACCAGTTGTTGAAATGCGGGCAGCACTTCTGCTGTTGACTTGTTTTCTCTATGTGTCACATGCACTATTCGGTCCGAAGTCAGATATTTCATTATACAGTCGAGCACGATGCCAAGCTTTCTGTATATCACAAGTAAGTGACTGTTCTGTTCATTTGTAGACGCTGCAGCTAAGCTTGATCGTTTGCTGACATCCACTGACACTCCCCATAACAACTTACTAAAAGCTGGCTGTTACCTAACTTGTCTTCATTTCCTAAGGATTTGAAGATAAATATACTGATAAATGTTGCTAGTAATTATAAATATCACAGTAATCGATTATCACGGCAGCTTCCAGTCAACTTGCTTCCGCTTTTGACGAAGAACATAAAATACTTCCTAACTGAGAAACAACTAAAACAGAGCGAAGCGTTATTGAGCCGAAACTTCTTGAGTGAAAACAAAGTATATATTGTAGAAGTAGCCGGTTACAGAATGAAGAAGCATGTCCGCGGAACGGCAAACAAATTACATCATAGTATTTATCTTATTATATTATAAATGTCACTAAAGTGATATCTATTAAAAAGCACTACGTTAAACATAGACAGGTTAAGTAACGTGGTTATAAAATTTAATAATATTGCTTGTTTCTTCTTTTTAAAACAAAAATTAAATGAAGCGTACAAGAAACCACTGAAGACAATCAAGGAAGACTGACAGACAGAAAAGCAGACAGACACACAGACATGCACAGACGTGCACAGACATGCACAGACATGAAGGTTAAAGCTTCGTCTTATACTTTACACACTATGACGATAACACATTTGTAGTAGAAGGCAGAAGAAGAGATCCCATTGGTGTATTATACATTACTGACAAGGGACACGATGGCTAAACTGTGGAGTTAAATACAGTGTTACTAGCAAATCTGGTTAAGTTACTGAGTTGCTTTCAACATCTGATAGCATAATACTGAAAAGGATATTTAACCTTGGAACAGCTATTAGAACTTATTTGATAGTCTTTAATTAAAGGCAAATATACCAATATGCTAAAATCTAGTGTTGCTTGTCAGTCTAACACGCAATGTACTTGATTGTTTTAACTTAAAAGTTTATTAAAGTCCGAATGTATTTTCGAAGTTTTCTGGCAGTTTTCAGTTGTGCTTTTTTCTAAAACTTTTTCTAAATTTTATTTCGTCTGTTAAAACACTTAATTCTTCCAATGCCATAATTTTAGAATTCGCAAAATGTGTTAAATATGAACAGTGGAATGATGTACTTATCAAGATTTTGCACTTCTAATGACCACACTTAGCTGTGTTCTTGTCCATGTGTTGAATAGAGAAGTTACGACATCATCACGCTCAGCTCATGATCAGAACAAAAGGTACTCAGGGCGGCTGATATTGTCGCAGCCAATATAAACGAACGTCAAAACAAAACCCTTTCCCTAGATAGGATATTACGTCATTTCTTAAATTTATTTCGTTGTCGTGCTTGAACCTAGAACGTGATCGCTGGACAAAGCTTAAAGGAGTTCCATTGAAAAGCCGACGCGATGGCACGCAAATTGACTCACAATTAAATCTATTCAATTTCCCTCTCCGTTTCGAGGGCAATGACATGGATATTAAAATAAACCATTTTCTTCTGGATTTATATATTTGTTTCAACAATTTGGAGCATTACTTGGAATTGGTTAGGTCTAGCACTTTCAA
>JAOCZQ020451570.1:0-10966 GCA_025434785.2 Epizoanthus fatuus | reverse complement strand
AACTGTTTCTTTATTATTCTAATAATGCATCGGAGGTATACGATTAAAATACAAAGCAAGAATTCTCAAGAGCATTGTCACATGATCTGAAATGGGACAACAAACCCCCACTCGTAAGAGGTCTATAGCCTATTTCCGAGATACGCTCTATTGCCAGAGAACAAAAACATCAAATCGAGGCTTGATGCCAACTTTTCATACATTTGCTGTAGTGTTGGCACATAGGATCGATTTCAGGTTCTTGTTCTGGGGAAGTAGAATGTATCTCGGACATGAGCTCTTAACTGCACAGTCTTTGTGTGTGGTAAATGACATCGGTTATTGATATAATCGCACGTCCGTCTATTACAATCAGCAGCACAATACATGTTTTGCTCAGCGGGACATTCTAAGGTAAATGTTAGTAAATCATACGGTGTGATGTTATATGCTGTAGTCTTTGTTTATGTGTGGAATGAAACACGTATTGTTATGGTGACTGATACCGCTTGATGTACTTGTATGAACTTTGATTTTAGTTGTGATGTAGAGTAATGCCTGTTAAACCGTATCACGTATAGTGTGCTCTTGTCTGTTGTGGTGTTTGTTTCTATGTGGAATGAAAACACGTATTGTTATGGTGACTGATGTCGCCTGATGTACTTTATGAACTGTTCATTTAGTTGTGATGTTGTGCAATGCTTGCTAAAGCGCAAGTTGAGATGCTGTGTCATTTGCTTAAGTAGATATCATTATATGGGATGAAAACATGCACGTGTATAAACACGTTTGTTGCTACTGTGTTGTTGTGGGCGATGTTAATAGTTGTGATGTGGTGTAACTCATGTGAAACCGTATGGTGTGATGTATTAGTATTCATATGGTTTGGAGTACAAATTGGAACAAATGAGCACAAGTATATTTTTTCAAAAACTGCAGAATTGCACGAGTGTAGCGGTTGCAATTTGTGGTCTTTCAAAAATTTACGAGCGCTGATTTATTCATAAATTGCACGAACAAACTATGTGAATACCTGGTAATCATATAGAAACAAACACATTTTGATCCACATAGCTTTGTTTTCTTTAGTAATCGGCGTTTTCTCCGGCCACTCTGTCGAATTCGCTTTGCCTTTTCCTCGAGCGAGTACTTCTTCAGATGCTCGAACATAAATGAATCTTATCCACTAGTAGTTACTTCTTTGAATGTTGTTTTTATCCAATTGAACTCGCATTGTTGAGGTAATTCTGCGCTAATATTCGCAAATCGTTTCACTGATTCTGCCTTGTTTGTACCAGTCACCATTTTCAATGGCTTAGCCTCGTTTCTATGCAAAGAGTGCTCCTCTGCTGACCAATCAGCGTATGATTTCACCTTTCTGCACTTGATTTAAAAAAGTTTTACTCGATTTCAAAAAATTGCACTCTAATTTCAAATAAACAGCAAATCTTCTCTGGCCAATCAGAATGGAGAATGTTTTGTTGCTCTATGATTAAGTTCGGAATCGTTTACAATGACTCCTTGATTTAAAATTGCACTGTTTAAGATAAATTCATAAGCTCTCAGCCACTCAGAACTGGGAAATCTTTGTTAGCGTATGATTAATGGTGAGATTGGCTTATATATGGAATCAAAACACGTATTGTTATGGTAAGTGATGTTCTTTGACATATTATTGGGCGGCGAGCCATCCTTTCAGTTGGTACAAAAAGTAGTATGACGTCTTTGAACAGTAAAGTGCATCACTGGCTGTAGTGTTATTCATTTCTTTGTGTTATGAATGTGACATTTATGCTGTGGCTTATGGCTCTTTAGTTTTTAAGTAACAAAACGTCTTGTGAAACATTAGTAAAAATAATAATGTTTATTTGCATGGCGCAAATTCAATGTACATTTTATGGTGGCATCTCTGTGCTGTAGTGTTCTTTGGTTCTGTGTGTCATGATTGTTTCAGGTAACCTGTGATTTATTGTGTGTAGTTGTACGGTGTGTTGTACTGTTATTTATTTCCAGTTTGGGTACCATAATACATATAATGTTTGCACATGTGACATGCACGGTGTAATATGAATTCCGATCAGGTTTAGTATTTATTGTGTGCTAGTGTTTTATATCCTGGTAGTTAACTACAGCTTCTAATCTCAAATTGATGTATGGTTTTATTATCATAACTTTTAATAGTGGCAAATATGTGCTTTTAAACACACTATGTGCATATAACGTACATGAGGATAAATTATGCTGAAGTATTTTATTCTCTTTTGTTTTTTAGATCTAGTATCATATTTACTATTTTCTATCAGTTTTCTTGCACGGAATGTATGCTACCGTTTCATATATCTATATAATTTGAAAAGCTATAAAAAGATGGTAATGGTTATTGCTCTGGCAAACTATGAGAGGAAAGGCAACGTCGGGCACAAATTAGATAAACAAACTCCGAGCGTGATCTATACTAATTGCATTTGATACAAAGTCCTCCACGGGTTTTTCCGCTTGTCGTGTCTTGTGTTAATAGTTTCTGTTACGGTAGCGATTTTATTGCCACTTTCTGGATCTTACATCATCAGACTCGAGCTCTAGTTGTAACACCTCTTTGCAAAGTTTCTTCGCCATGCGACAAATTTGCAATGTTGGTTGGTTTGCCTGTAAAGAAAGAATACAACAATTAGGTAAACCCTAGTAAAAACATTGTATTGTTTCCAAGCATCTATGACGAACCAGTTTAAATTACCCACAAAGTTACCAACAAAGTTGTACCATAACATTAATGTCAATAATATTCAAAGGATTACGCAACAAATTGAAACCAACGCTGTCTGGAAATCAGTAAAAAAATCACTGACTCAGATGGGATTTGATCCGACAACCTTCGGGTAACTAGACCGCTGCTCTACCAGCTGAGCTACTGCATGAGCCACTGAAAACAGTGCTCAGTTTCAAATGTAATTAAAATAAAACTGCCTTTTGTTATTTTACAGCTCTCTTCACTTCTGAAATAATTTTTGATGAAGAGTTTTCATGAGATCGCAAAACATAAGTGAATCGGTTTCTAAAGTTTTTTGACAAAATCGCGAAATTTTTATTTAAGGTAATAATCTCTATTAGTATTTGCCAAACAAGCATATAATGCTTTTCGCGCGCTCTGATTGGTTAATCAAACTAGGGTTATGCAAGACCGCATGCGAGCGTGTGCCTAATATGTGAAGAAAATTTTGCTTTTTTTGAAGAAAATAGAGCTCTAATTTCAGTCTCTATTCACTGGGTAGGCAAATCCGCGGCTCGGCGTATGTCCACCAATAGTCACCTCCACTTCAGGGAATAAATGTTAACAATCTACTGAGAAACATTTTGAGTGCCAGGTCCAAACAGACATGAAATTAGTTAATTTTGATGCCATTTACTGGTGTTTTTTATTTTCTTTCTGCATATTGCCTTTACTCCGATTCACTTTCAAACTTCTTAAATTAAAAGAGGATAATCGGACGTCACACGAAAACAATCTGACTGCTTTACAATGAAAGAAATAGATAACCCATATACCTTTTGTCGTTGACGAGTTGCTCCGTAGATTTGCGAGCGCCCATTCCAAGAACCCCCACTGTAGCCCTGAGTGTCATTGAAGCCCACAAGGACGAGCACCACAAACATTACAGTGAGAAAAAGCGAAATTCCACGAACCATTCTGCACCTGGGGGTTGGTTACCGGCTGTCTAACAACGTATGCAATTACTGACTGTTATACATGCGTTTATTTATAGGTAATGTCTAACATCACGAAACGGTCAAAATAACGAAAAAGACTTGTTTAAATGCGCACAAGGATGTCTTGTCACAAAGAGGCGGATGAGATTTGATTAAACAGTTTCTTATTTAAATCAAAATTAATTCATTGTTGGGATGATTGTGTGTGGTACGTTTTGTACGCCAGTGTAAAGAGTATTTTTCTTTTCCTTGAAGGCGCCAACATCTGTTTACTGTCGATATATTGACAAGAAAGAAGATTGAGAGCAATGTTTCTCACATTCAAGGATGTAAATGTCGTATTAGCAGGGGTGCGATCCATTTGTGCTGCACAGATTGCGCTGCGTGGACTATAGTGTGCATAATGTTATCAGGAAGCAAACAAATGTTAACAAAATTAATTGGCATTTACCAACATGTTTAGTTCCAAGGAACGTGTTGCAACCAAGCGGTCTAAAAGCACAGCTCCAAATAACGTATTTCCGAGATACGCTCCATTGCAAGAGAACAAAAACGTCAAATCGAGGCTTTTTGCCAAGTTGTCATACATTTGCTGTAGTTTGGGCACCAAGGATGGAAGTGGAGTGTATCTCCAGCTATTAACTCTATAGTCTTTTTGTGTGGTAAATGACCTTTGTTATTGATATAACCTCACGTCTATCTATTACTATCAGCAACACAATACATGTTTTTTGCAGTGGGACATTGTTATGTATATTACCGGCTGTACATCGAGAAGTTTCAGATATCGATGACGATTAATTCATTTGTGTGTCCAAACCGCATAATTTATATCTATTTGCGCTGTACACAAGCATATCATGAGCCATATTTAAAACTACGTCGTACATCTAGTAATTCCTGCAATTTCAAAATATGATGGGGACCTCTATTGGCAATACAATGTACTTCGCTGTAAATTATAATACTTCGCGAAGTTTCGAGATATCCATGAAGTTTAATTCACTTGTGTCGCCAAACCGCAGGATTTACATATTTTGCGCTTACCCAGCAGGAAGTCTTGCGTGAGCCACATTGAAACACTACATAATGGATTTAATAATTTTTGCAATTTAAAAACATTATGGAGACCTCTCCTGGTGATGCATTGTACTTCTCTGTATGTGTCCGTCAGGGGAAAAGGAAGTTAGGAAGTCTGAGCCTAAAGGCATGCGTGAGGTTCCAAGCCGGTTAGGGACCGTTCATTATTTATCGTGCAGGGCAAGGAGGGAGGATAAATTAAATCAGGTTAAAATTCTTTTTAGAGGTCCCCCTTGAGTTAATCCAATCTTTTTTCAAGCCCCCCCCCAAGGCAGCCAATACAAAGGAATTTCAGAGCCCCCCTCGCTCACCCAAAATAATTTCAAAGCCCCACCCCAATTTATCCTCATCTTCCCCTCCCTCCCATCCTCCATGCACGATAAATAATGAACGGTCCCTTACTGCCTTGGATGACATGTTTCCACCAAGCAGTGACTCTTGTGCTTATACTTATTGCGCACCGGTTAACACCAGCGAAGTAAGGACGTTATTGTGCTTGGGTTTATTTCGTGCTGGCTCACTCTGGTGAAATAAGAAAGTTATTATGCTTATGGTTATGCTTATGCTTATCTCATGTTGGTTCACACTAATGCAATGAATGAAACAAGCACAAGCACAAGAAAAGGGAAAAAGTTCCTTTTTCTTTTGCTGTTTATGCTTGTTTCACGCCGGTTACACCGCGATTTCTTCTGCTTGTGTTTATGCCTATGCATATCTTACAATTGTGAACCAGTCGTAATACCAGTGTTTGTGATCTGTTTCATCTCTTTCTTGACATGTAGATTTTAACGGGCACTATGTACAAAGCTTGTCCACTGGAAAGAGCAAAGAAAGTGCAAAAACGTCCAAAACGGGCAGTGAAAATTCACAATGACGTACTTACAAAATGTTGTGCAGCGGATAATTGCAAACTCAGTAGTGTTACTCATGTTTGTCACAATGTATAATGGGATGAGAGCTGGACAAGAGTTTTGTGGATGATTGTCGATACGAGTTGGCAGAGAGTCAACCAGGATTGACGTAATCACAGACGAGTCACGCAACAACATGACGTTCAACACTTATGCAACTGTGCGTCATGAGCAAACAAACTCTCATCGACTCTCGTCAGCAATTTGAACATGTTCAAACTCAATGAGTGTGCATGAGAGTTGATGAGAGTGTATGAGAGTTGTATGAGAGTCGAGTGATGAGAGTTGGACGGGAGTTTGGTCAGCGGTCAAATAAGGATGAGAGTCCGCGAGAGTCGATAACATTCGCACAATAAACAAACAAAAACTGTCATCGATTCTCATCAAAATTTGAACCTGTTCAAACTTGACGGTCAAACGAGAGTTCAAAATTCATGTGGGCTATGATAATAATGAGATATTTGAGTGTTATGAAGTTGTGAAGTAAATACAACGTTCAGCAAGTACAACGTTTCCAACAGTTGCTGCATTTAATATCATACATAGTAGTTTACAAGTTTAATCTTAAGTTTAGACGCATAATTTAACTAAAGCACTGCTTTGATAAATCAGAAGTTGCATAGTAAATAAAATATTATGTTTAGCAACTCTGGAACATTGATAATGCTTAGACGTGGGAGACTTCATTGTTCTGAGCGATGCCGTGCTTTCACAAATAAGGTAAGATATTCACGTTAATAATGAAGGTTGTCAGTGACGTGCTTTGGTTTTATCTCCCTCTTTTTGGTGTGGTATGGTTTGTATCACTTTGGTACCCAGCTGTGGCGTGTCTTCATCTGCGGCTGCGTGGTACAATATTGCTGCACAATCTGACAAAGTCCTTTGTCGTGGTCAAGCTGGAATAATTTCTGTAAAGTAAGGGGAGAATATGTATTACCAACAACAACTGCAAACTGCTTACAGCAATACGTGTGTACGCTTACACAAATAACATGTCATTTATTTCATTGTCTGCCTCTCTCACTGTCACTATCACCGTGTTGAAGTTTGTAGTTTTGCCTGCATCTATCTATGTAATGGCAATAATTAGGAGGCCATAGAAGACATCAAAGATAATCTACTTCACATTTTTTAACAAAGCAACGTTTGTAGCTGCAGTTATACAACTTTCTCTTATTACTCAAAAATGGTAGATGTATATATAAGCTTGAAAAGGCTTGAATTGAAAGTTCCAATTCAAAGAAAACGAAAACGTACCTTCGTCTCCCTTTTACCACTTTGCCCCTCCAATGGATTGAGGACTCCCATGGTGAATGCAGCCGTGAGAATCGGAAAGAGAAGATTAAGAAGCAGAAGGGCCATTGGCAGCAAAGATTTTCCCGCTTTCATTCTCAACGTTTGCACTGATGCTGTGGCTGGTAATTTTGCTTCCTTGTAAAGTCAGAGGCCTGCGTCTGTAAGAAACACTAATACGAAATCATTGACATTTATAGGAAATTTGATTGTAATAACCCCGAAACAAAGCATGTATAAAAATATATTATATGCTCAACTTGCTGCAGGAAAAGATGGACCTTGTTGTAGCAACTTTTCAATAGACTTTAGACAAACACGGAGGTTATAGAATGCTTTAGAGAAGTCTGAATAGCTGCACCGAACATCTTGCCAAGGGATAACAATGGTAGGGATAAAACCTCTGTGTGATCGTTTTAAAACAATTATTTTTCTTGTCAAGGCGTGGGAGATGATGAAGTCAAACCACGAAACAGTAAGAAGGTTAGGACGATGATCGTCCAAACAATATAAAAAAATTGGTGGTACTGACAGGTGTTATTTTTAGATCATAAGCTATCCTTTTGATGTGTTTCATCATCGGAGAGAAAGTGAAAGAAGAATATAAATGACTGTGCAAATCAACTTGTTTGGGGTGAAACTGTTTAGGAAATCTGAAATACCACGTATCTATTAAGACCCATTAAGAAGTAAATATTATATGAAATGTAACGATATTAACAGATGTTACCGCTACTTACGAGATAAGGGCACTTGCACAATGAAAGTCTAAAACAGTTCAAGATCGAAATTGCTATTTTCAATGCCATAGACATGAAAAGAAATAAACCGCTGTTTGACACCTTTTGGACAAAACCCGTGGGAATAACAATTGTCAGGCAATAAAAAGAAATGATATTTAATTTGCAATATACCCAATTTCTGAGTCAGACTACCCGGAACAAGTGAGAGCATTTTCTAATTAGAAAATAGCTGTTTTGATCTGCGTCATTGTTTCAATACCAAGCTTGCAAGTGCAGTTTCCTGACAGTGAAGAAGAAGGAACTAGATGAAAGAAATTGGCGATGTTAAATATCTTTATTTAATTAATCATGAACTCTCTCTTGGATTGCCATGTATTGGCTAAAATAATTATTTGTGCTAACTGTTTATAGATGAAATAATCACTTAAGGAAAAACGAAAAAATGGGGTTCTAGAACATATCCTTTTTACTTACTTCAATGTTATGGGGACACCTTTAAATAATAGAATTACAAATCGAGGCTCTGGAATGAAATACCTACAACGATAACAAAATAAACGGTATCATACATACGTTATAAACTGCTTTTTATTTATAGCAAAAATACACAAACATAGAGAAATAACCTTAAGGTACGATGTTCTGCAAGTCTTATTTCATAAGCATCAACATAAATTAAGCGTAAATGACGAATATTTAACATATGAAAACGGTTAAGGTAAAAGTATTGAAACTACAATCAATTTTGTTAGGGTCCTTAAATACAAATACACAATTTTTGTTAATAAGAACCACCTTTAGAAGAACATCGAGGCTCAAATGTTCTTAAATGCTAAGAACAAATTAAGAACAAGCTCAGGCTGAGGTTCAGAAGCATAAAAAATCGATCTGTATTTTTTTCAGATGACTGAAATTTTATTTAGCAATATAACATATTTCGATACAAAACCTGATTTCCCTCTCGTACGTGTTGTTGAGATACCTCAAAGTTTTTGCATGATTGTGGAACAAATCTGAATAGTTGCGTTTTGGATCTCCTTGTATGAATACATTTAAAATAAGAACAGTTGAAAAAACAATTTAGGCTGAATTTGTTATAAAACGTAAGAATAATGAGCCTTGACCAAAATTATCTGGTTCTTACTAAACAAAAAGCGTGTAGAGTTTGGTGGCTGCCTTGCAGCTAGCACAATTCCTTTATCCTTCCTATGTTCTTCAATATGACTTTAATAACCACCTGTACTGAACTCATTGTGTTACAGTATCCCGTTTTCTAAAACAAATGAAAGAATAACAAAAGAATGATTCAATTTGAGTGAAAGCTATCAAATAAAGGAAAAGAGGCAATTTCCTCTGACTGATCTTCATTCAATCATGTTGCAACATTTGATTGTATCTTCTAAGAAACTATACACTCAATTATTTTGGTATTAAGGAAATTTACTCAAGCGGCTAATTATATATAAATGGCTCTTCTGTTAAAGCTTCGAAAAGACATGACAACTGAAGGATATGCAAACTTTAAAATGATTGCTCTGTGTTTTCTGATGAGATAAATGAAACACGTTTAGTAAGGTTTCCCACTCGATCTTATTCCTCTTTGATAACAGTAGTAATATTGTCCCCAAACCTCAGTCCATACTTTTATTATAGCAGCACGTCCGTGAGATCAAAATAAAGGAAACTAATTAACAACAACATCTGTTTTAATTGATATAGCGATCGTAGAGATTTCATAACTGCAACTAACTAACTAAATACCTAGTTTAATTTCAATTACCTAAAATCGCCTGTTTTTTGTTCCCATTCCGCTGCTTCCCACCGAACTGAAACTGAGAAAGCTAGCTTTGGAAACAAAAAGTAACAAGAAGCAGACCAATTTTCAGTATGGTATAATAAGGCAATCCTTACACATTCAACAAAATCCAGTTACATGCTACAACAAAAAATAATACGAAATGTTAAAACATACATCTGTGTACAATGTACAAATTGTAAGCTTGGCCAGTAGAAGGCGATTATGACGGATTGTACTAATTAATGTTTCTGAGACGAATTTCGTGTTAATTCAATTATTAAACATAGGACTGCAAGGCCGACGAAAGGTATTTTGCATACATCTTTGCACAAGTAGTTGAGTGAATCAGAACCATTCGAGTATAAACTAAATTTTAAATGGTATTAACTCAACGAAGTCAGTTTTAATAAAGCTGGTTTTCATTAGGAAAATTTTACAAAATTTCCGCCTCCTTGGAGATCCCAAATATCATTATTAATATTGATATCCGTTCATTTTATATTTTTAAATAAAAGAAAACTTCGAAATCCTGTAACAATTTCAGCAAATAACTTCCAAATGACCACTATGCTTTATTAGTACAACAATAATTCGTTGCTTATTTTTGCCCCAACAAATTTCAAATAGCTTCAAAACGACACTATATATCTTGTATCTTACGAGTTCAGTACTGATAAAGTTGATACCGAAACCGGTCGTCAGATCTGAATTCGATCCAGTTTCTTTATTCATTATTTCGGCGGATAGTAAACACAACTAGAGGGCACTAGCCCTTCAAACTTGGCTGCTTTTGTAGAATATACTGCCGGTACTTGATCAATATTTAGAATCATGTCTATATGTAAGAAACAGAATTGCCAGAATTCAACCTATTAGCCTATTGTCTTTTTTAACAAAGACAGAATATATTATTACTGGGGATTAATATCCGTAAAGCGGTTAATGAATATTCTGTTGTGGTAAAATTATAATTCGCCATTATACCCACGTGATATTATCAAAGGGCGTTAGAAAATCATGAATCGCGTTTGTTCAATACACCATTAGGAGTTATTTGTCTTGCTGTTGTTTTCTCTTATACTTATAAAGAGAATTACACACTTGTCTGTTTATACCGATCCGAGGACTTATAGAACGTTTAAAAGTGTTGTCAGCCCGTCATGTTTTTGTAATATCCCATTTTGTGCGTTCCTCTTCGTTAAGCGAAACGTGATAAACTTCATATCTTATCAGCGCCATCCACTGCCTTTTATTCGAAATCTCTCTCTCTCTAAAGTTTAGGAGTGTTGGAAACCTGTCCATTGCACGATATCCCTTTTAATCGCCTCAGTTTCCCAGTTTTCACGCACGCAGTCACTGTCTCATCGGTATGCTCTCTTATGTGACCTTTATTCTTCATTTGATGTACGCCTAGATATGCACTATCTTTCGGTAAGGTTACGTGACGCCACATAATA
>JAOCZQ020450519.1:0-10980 GCA_025434785.2 Epizoanthus fatuus | reverse complement strand
TACCCGATAGTATTATAATACAGTAAAGAGTTTTAGACTGTTAAATTACGCTGTATAACTCACTGGAAACAGAGTATTTGCTATTCCTTTAAACTGAAATTCTACAGTAAAATCAAAGCAAAATTATGATTTAGAGAATTATCTACAAATAATTCAAAATCCAATGCAGAAAAAATGATGCAATAAAAGTTCGCATAAGAAATCGTCAGCTCATGATAGATGTTGGCCGATATCAGATGCCTAAAATACCAGCAACACAGCGATATCATCCACTTTGCAAATGCAGCACAGTTGAAGATGAAAAGGATTTTCTTCTTCACGGTAATTCTTATGAAAAAGAAAGAAGCTTACTTTCAGCAAAACTTAAATATCTAAATATGCAATTCAAACCTCTATCATCTGCATTGACAACCCTTTTCAGGTCAGCAGACCCTCGAGGCCACTATACAATATCAAACTTTATATCGTAATGTATCAAGTTGCGTGAACAGTTTATACTAGCTTTGAAAAATACTTAGTAACATTTGTCGTTAAAATTATGGAACGGGACGGGCGTAAGTCCACATCCCGATAATACACCCCCCCCGCCAAAAAAAACGCCTAAAATTTTCATACTCAAAAATTAATTCCAAATACAGACAGCTCCCCGCCTAAGAGTAGCATGTTGGCTTATATTTATATGACAATGTACTTAAAGTTAGTGTACATCTATTTTCAAGACGAAAATTCGCCTCCAATAATAATCTTTCCAAATATAAGACCTCCGCCCCCCACTCCCTTCGTCGATAGTAAGGCAAAGAAAACTTGTATGTTTATGGTAGATTAGACCTGTTGTGTATACTGCTTCTCAAACTCTTTCTTAACTAGTAAAGCTAACATGAAAAGGATACGTGAATATAAAGGCTATCATACAGAGCTCCAATAGAGCAAAATTCTCGGGATTTTCCACAAGGAGGATGAAACCTTCTGGAATCGATCAGCGAATTAGCCAAGACGAATTCCAATACACATCTTTGCTGCGCTCATCCGGAAATCAAAATCATGGCAAAATACAAACTTGGGCAAGATAATTTTGCAAACAATCACAAATCACAAAGTATCCGATATGTTTAGCCCTCGGAGTACCAAGCCTTCTTTCATAACATATTCTACAAAGGAGGGGGGAGACAAATATAGTTGAAAACCCCGCTCTCCATCTCAATGTTGCGTAGCTAAACTGCGATACGCCTGAACATTTTATCTCCAACATTGAGACGGGCTGCGGAGGGCGCAAACTGTTACAACAGAGTTGTCCATGATTGTAGTTATCAGCACCTCGTATTCAGAACAATGTGTTCACGAGTCCCCTAGACAATTCGTTAGCTAATTGTCAGCACCTCGTGTTCACGAATCCCTAAAACAATTCGCTAGCTATTTATCAGCACCTCGTACTCAGTACAATGTGTTCACGAGTCCCCAACACAATTCGCTAGCTAGTTATCAGCACCTCGTACTCAGTACAATCGCAGGTAAGTTTAGATGCAAATTCAATTAGTGAAATTAACCTAATTAATTAATTAGGATAAGAATATTTCTAAGATATTGAAACAATAGTGGTATTAGAATATACTATTTATAGAACTGTTGATAAATTGATGTTTTATTCAAAGTCAAAAATGCAAAAAAGACAAACGTTTTCGATCTAGTTGACCATTATCACTCGAGACCAACTGGAGATGATCAACTAGATGAAAAACGCTGCCATTGGCTTTTAACTTCTTTTTTTATTTATTTAATTTTATTATCAACTTGAGTGTGTGGACACAATGTACTGTTATTATAAATATACTGTCAGGAGACGGTTCAAAACTGAGGAAGTTCCATCTTTCGACATTTCTTGTATCTCCTTAGACCTTATCTTAGTTGCGACGCCATCAAATATTAGATCTCATAAAATTTAGATAATAATACAATACAATATTCGTAGACATGGTTTATAAAATAGATGAGAATTACAAAAATAGAGCAGTTAATTACACGATATCAAAGTATTTTATATTACATTATCTTCCTGAATCTGACGTCTAACTAAAAGTAATGTTTCAGTACTTGACGAGAGACTAGTATCATGTATACTTACAGGTACATCAGGTTGTCAAGGCTGTCAAACGTTCCATTAGGAATATATTGAATCTTGTTGTTGGAGAGAGACCTGGTGGTTTAATCAACCAGTTAGTTTGCTTTATACAGACTTGAACTGAAGGGAAGGCGATATTTGATTAGTTGTTCCTTTGATAACTTAATCTGATTTGTTATTTAAATTCAACCCCATTTCGGAATGTCGCATTATGAAGAGATTCGAGTTAAATATTCATGCTTAGTGATTGTACATACACTTGGAGTCATTTACACGGTACGGAATATCTTAATAATTTCGGCCAGTCTTCACGAATCCTCCCCGCCAATAGATTTGTGACCCCCCTGACCACCAATTCTCTTGGCATGACCCTCGTCATTCACTACAAACAAATACTGTCCCTAGACGAGTTAAACATCTTATCTGTACTAGATACTCGTGTTAAATGGATATATGTGGGAAAGTAAATGGATCCCATATTGGGGGTCTGGGGATATGCTTCTCGGATAATTCTGAGTAATTAAAATCTCTCTAGTATGAATTGCAGCACTGCTTTAGTGATTGCTACCAATACACAGACGCCAGCAATTATCAGACTTCCGCTGTTTACCCATACTAACACTTAAAAATGCAATTCCAAGCGTCAAATGCGTCATTTCTTATTGTTATCCGTCCATACTGCTTATTTTTTAAGCCTCTCTCTGATTATCAAACTTTCTCCCTCCCCTCCCAGTCTCCCGTCCAAACCACAAAATGCTCCTCCTTCCCCATGAGTGATGAACAGTCTACAAGAAGAAAATAAAGCTTCTATGAAAAATACAGGCCACGAAAAAAAATTGCTTGCTACTCATATAACGTTCAATTGTCCTTCTTGACACTTTTAATGTGCCTCAGCCAATGAGAAGTTGTCGTACTTTGTTAGCATGAAGTGTACATACTGAGTGCTTTCTTCCCGTCTCCCCTTCCATACCCTCTCTTCTTTATGTTTAAACACTGACTGACAACGGTCGCTGACTGCCCTTATGAGACTCCTTAATGACGCTACTGTGACTGCAGTTTCCTGCCATCAAAAAAGTTCTAACTGTGACGAAACACATGACCCACAGTGGCATATATTTGAACTGCAAATTACCTGCACGATATATCAGCATTGCTTCAGCTGGTGCTATATATGTATACGCGAGAAGTAGTAATTAGGTTTTGTACTTGATTGCGTGAAAGGCTCTTTATTTTACGTTAAAGGTATACAACGATAATTTAGAAAATTAAGAGTTGTGCTAACGTCATCGTAAAATGATATGAGTTTATGCGCCTTGCGACATAAAGAATTGGTCCCAGTCCATTATCTAACATATCACCCTTATCCGGGATATTGAGAAATTAACCCATCCTTCAGTACTTAAGCAAGTGCAGAAATGTTTCCGCTCTCTTTAGCTTTTCTTCCAGCACGAGGAAGCAGCTTTGGAAATAACACATCGTCGTTATACTTCTCGTCTCGTTGAAGCACTACGTTCCTGTGGAATTCTACTGCTCGAAGATAAGTCCCGATTTCTGACGTACGTCCTTTCTAAACTAATCGTTTAGAGTCGGTATTTAAGCTAGCCTGAGATGGAACTAGATCGGGAACCGCGTGTTCTACTATTAGGGCATTCGTTCGTGTGGCGAATCCAGAGTTTTTTACACGGTAACAAAGGCAAGAGCCATCCAAATTCGCGAGTAGACTTTGATCTTAATGGTACATGTAATGTGCGAGCGTTTGGGATCGGCGGGCGGACCATTGATAAACTGGTGCGATGTGATCTACAAAAGATTCGCTCGGCATCACCGCCACCGGACATATTAATCCTGGAGATGGGATCAAACGATTTATGCGATCTGCATTCCGATCCACAAACAGTTTGCCAAGCAATATTGGCATTCACGGAGCTCTTGCAAAAAGACTTAGGCTTAAAACACGCGGTCGTATGCAAAGTTATTCCCCGACGCCTCCAACCTTTTCCAGAATATAATGAAAGGGTCAAAGTTCTCAACAATTGCTTGAAAGAGGCTTTGCTACACAACACCAGAGTTACTCAGTGTATGGCAACATCGTGGTCTATTTAACTCGAATAACAACATGTATTTACCTGCTGGTGTGCATTTGAACGATTTTGGTAATAACGCTCTTTATAGGAGTTATCGAGGTGCCATATTATTCGCCCTCAGCCGAATGTGGGGGCCCGTAATTAGTGCTTAAAATACCGCATAGTTCGGGTGAAGATATTTCTAATCTTTAGTTCCGTACAATTCTTGGCTTTCCGCTTCCTCTTTGTGGCTTGTGTTGCGAGTTGCCATGTGTTTTTGTGTGATGGTGATATTGAACCATTGCCATATTATAATGTATTAGTACTGTATTAGTGGGTGTGTTACCCGTGTTATTTGTTTTTATAATATGTGTTCCAATGGTCGGTGCATTGTACGGTATATTGAAGCATGATCCTTGCGGCCACAGCGTATTCTAGTAATTCTGCGGTGTGCCATTCATGTATAATATCCAAGGTGTCAACGGTCATGTGTTTTGCACCCACATGCGTCTCTTTGTGAGATTGTTAATATTGCCTCATACCTGCGCTGGCCTCGTTCAACATTTTGTCGTTGGGGCGGAAATTCAGGTTTAACCACCAGTTGGCCAAACAAAATGCCATATTTATTATTCATATTACTAGCACTAGCACTGGCGCTACATTCGGCTTGGGGGGGATGTTAGTAAGGGACATTTGTATAGAGTCGGGCGAAATGATGTAAAACGTAGGGTCCCTTCCTCTAATTAGGAATTCTTGTTTTGTTCTGGATATAATTTACAGGTTTCACGCTACTAATGCGACACAGGAAATAGGCGAGTTCAAAAGTTACAAGCTGAAGAATGAAGTTATTCGCGACCCGTGGCGATTTACGGCAGAAATTTACGGAAGAAAGACACATAAGTTAAGTATTGTGTGCTGTGTTATATCGTGTCAGGGCGTACGTGCATGTTTAATATATATGGTTACTTTCTACAACCTTTTGAACATATCTATATATCCCATCGCGTGTGTTTTGGAGGTAAAGTTACTTAGCTTTCGTCTAACGATGGAATTCTTATGAACTCTCAGATCGGATATTGCGTTCGAGGTACCAGCTAGGGTTAACAGTGAAATAGACAAAGATTTGTGGATAATATGGCAACACTTTTCTTTGGCCATAACTTGTAAAACACAGAACATTCACACCTTACTTTTCTATCCAATATGAAAATCAAATTCTTTGCAACGACAGCGCAAACGAGCCAAACTTATTATTCTCGGTGACTCCTACATTTTCGTTTGGATTACAGACCACTCCTATTCCGGTCCTCAAATGTCGTTTTACAAATTAGTTGAATGCCAATCCGACAATCTTATAAAACAGGTATTGTATTAATTTGCGGGACATTTGTGTTCGGCTGCCGGCTGTCATATGTTGAGGCGTTTTTATTGTGCCATTTTTATTTGCACTTGAGTGCGTTTGCACCATGGGCCACGTTGGTGTCCCTCTTTTTTGCAAATGGTTTGTGTATAATGGCTTTGCTTGTACGGTATGTTAATCATGATCAATGCGGCCGTTGTTATATTCTGACTCTGTGCCAATCATGTTATGCCGATGAAGTAGGATCAATTTTAGGGCCTCTCATTTTTATGAGTACCGGCAGTCTAACCAAACCAAGCGGTCCGTACATTATTTATTTGTCATACGTCTTCCTTCTATCAGTTTTTTCATACAGATCGTTACATATTTATCCGGAATTTAGTTTGGCACGCTTGCACAGCGAACCTTTTGTATAGTTTCATGTACAGTTATGACTTATGTATCGATTTGAAGCTAGGTCAAGCTAGCACGCGACGAATTTAAGCCAACCGCATTGACGCCGAAATCCGTGTTTTTAGCAGTGCAACGGGATGTAGAATGAAGACAATGGAATGTCTTGAATTAATATTTCTTTGAGAGATTTGCCAATTATATAGTGATTTATTATTTTCCTATCCATACATCATACATTCAACATTCTCGTACGTATATATCGGGGTTACTTCGGTGCCCTTATTAGCCAGTTGGCTCCATGTTGATATATTGGCTTTGGTTTGTGCATATATGGTATATATCACATGTAACTTGCGGCCGCTGGTAATCATTTGGGTGTCCATTGTGCCAGTAGCCATGTCTAGGTATACCGGTGTGACTTGCACCCACACAAACTTTATATTTGAGCCTTTGCCATATATGTCGTAATTTGTTTCAATCCCATTTATATATATTGGCTTTGGTCTCTGTATACATGGTATAAAGATGGTATTTATACCTGGTGTGCCTGACACTCGCACAAACTGTTTTTCAAGAGTAATCGTGGCTTTTTCCATCAACGTATCGATTTTACACCTATGTCGCACCGGAAGGGTGACATTAAAAACATCCATCATTCGACTTCAGTTCGGTTTGGTTTATAGCGATATGGTGTAATCGCATTCTTTGCCTGTCAGTTAGCTTTATGTCGTGCAAATTCGCAGAACCGGGTCAATGAAGGTATAAATCCCATTTCATATAATACGTTATGAACAGTCCTTCTAAAACGAATGGAACAGCTGAGCACGTTTGTTCTTCATATGAGGGTTTCCCACAATATGTGGTACGTATGTTACGTACACGCATTCATCAGCCTCTTCATACCCGACCAACTCATAATCTTAGGATTATACTGATATCGTCGGTTCCTAGCATATGGCATCACACGCAACGTATATTAGTTCACGTTCCCAGTTGACACAATCTTTCAATGCCAACTCAGGGACATGTTAGGGTCTTCTCGTGCGGGCACGTTAACTAGTTACCCTACAGCATTCCAATTTCTCGGCCAATATCTGGTTCTCAGTACACAAAGAACCCTGTTCCATTGAATTTTATGGAGTTTCATGGCTGGACGACTTGGGAGTCTAAATAATTTCCGTCACCCATTTCCGGTACACAACAGGTCGCCAAGTTGTTGACCCATTGTCATAACGATATTAGCTTGGCACGTGGCCTGGACACATTAGCCTGCGTCGTCCCGGTATTACTACAAAGACAACGCGGGCTTGTACATATTGGTGTCGCATACACAAACATAGTAGTGTACAGTACCATAGTTTACAGCTTTGAAAAGCTAGTGTTACGACCAAACACAATTACTATTCTGTATCTTTCTTTTATCATGCCATATACTAGGTACAAGGGAAGTTATAAACAATAAAATACTGAAACGGCGGCGAAAGACACTTGGAGACTTCGATCCGCCATACTGGTCGTTCATGCGCAAAACCTTCCAGTTAACATCCATCTGGACTCTGGATTGACGAGCTATGAGTGAACCCAACTAGGCACCTGGATACGAGGAGCAAGCTAGAGGCAACATACACCTGAGCTGCGTAGAGGGACACTCATAATCACGCTATCATTAACTGTCTCTTTGCACTAATTATTTTTATGAGTCGGATTTTAGACCGACTACAACTGCAACTGCTGCTGAGAACAGGAACAGTTACTCCTCTAGACCCCGGAGGATTCGTGGTACGAGCTGAGGTGCGGGGAATACGTTTCCATATTTTGTCCCAAAGGGTTTTGATGGTTTTACGTATCCGGCAGTACCACCAACAAACCGCATAGCGGCAAGTAATTCGTATAGTCACAACGTAATATTATTTCAGTAGTATTTCAATTATTATGTGTATATATATACATATATATAGTCGACAAGCAAGATTAGTCAGTATTTCCATGACTATAAATATTGGCTGTGTACGCAGGGGCTATACACTATACAGTTGACAGATGTGGTCGACAAGTAAGATTAGTCAGTATTTCAATGACTATATTATTTGGAGTCAGAATGTTCATGACTATCATTGTTGGCTGTGTACGCAGGGACTATACAGTTGACAGATATGGTCGACAGCAAGATTAGTCAGTATTTCAATGACTATATTATTTTGAGTCAGTCAGATAAATGAATTACCTGTGGAGCAGAAGGGAGACTCGAGCAAGGGCCGATTTTCTCCCATTTGGCCCAACGAGTACACAAATATGATGAGACACGTAGATAACTAGATTACCTCTGGAGCAGATGGGTGACTCGAGCAAGGGCCGAGCTGGTCTCATTTGGCCCAACGAGCGCACCGATATGATAAGACAAGCAGATAAATTATGGGTGGAGCAGATGGGAGACTCGAGCAAGGGCCGAGTTTCTCCCATTTGGCCCAACAGTTTCAGTAATGGAGACGAAGAATGATATACGAATGTAATGATTAAAATATATAAGTAAAGGACAAACTACGTGATATATAGATATATATATCACATCAGCCAGGCGAACAACCGAGCATTAGACCTAGCCAGGCATGTACTGTGAACTCAAATCAGTGGCGAACACTGGAAATAAGCCATGGTAGAGGTAATGAAAAATTGAGTTGTTAAATGGAGTTATTGTTTAGTTTAAAATGCTACTTAGAACAACATATTATTATTGCGGTTTCCGCGCAGTCCGCCGTGTTTTCCATTGGCTTCGGGTGGGGACGCCCCTTCACCGTTCACGCCGTTTGTGGTTCGGGGCGCTGGCGAGTAGTCCCTCACCTTTCCTGGGAACAGTTCCTTACTTTATAAAATTTATCACGTAGAATATGTCATGTGAAAATAAACGGCCACTTACGCAGTTAGTGAGTGGCCAAAATATGCCAATAGAGAGTATGGGTGTTTATTACAAAATGTCCTGTTCCCAGCAAACAGAGCTCAGTCAATGGAATACACGGCGAAGCAGCGCGAAGGTATAAGTAGGAGCAAGGAGCATAAAGGGAATTTATTTTCCCGCGGAAAATAAATATCAACTAAAGGTTGATATGTTAGGTTTTTCGTCGTGAGGGTGGAAGGTTCAACTGAGGTTTCGAGCACCAGCCCTTCTTCAGAGCAAAAAGATGAAAACTAAATTAGCCGTTGTGAAATAAATTAGACGTGATTCGGAGTTTATGGTCTCAGCGCAAAAGAAGCCATAAACAATGATAAAAATGATAAAGTTTGAATTCAAGTCCGGTGACAACACACCGCTTTGTTCTCCAATTCCTAATTTTGAACATGATAAAAGTTTGGATTATATCCGAACAAAGAAAGCATTCATCAAACATATCTCCAAAACGAGATTACAGCTGTAATTTTATGATAATTATCTCAACTGCCTCATTTTTGTACATCAGACAAAAGGACGGCCCTTTTGTTTACTAAAATGATTTGCTGAAATTATTATCAACACAAGACAATAAGTGCCTCGGTTGACTGTTTAAGTAGTTTGGCATTACAAAAGTTCGGGAAATAGAGCTGTTTATTAAAGTCTGAGTTGGTAACAAGATCAGAGCAAAATGATTTGTCACGGAGAAACGAAGTAATGTTTGAGTATGAGTATGAGTTCATCGCAAAAGGGAGAACCAAGACGAGAGACACATTCCGCAACAGGACAAAGTCGCGAAAGTTCCTACAGACTCCTCCGTAATTATGCCAAATTAACAAGTCGTTACTCAGGAGAACATAAAGAACAAAAACTACAACAAACAAACTGCGTTGTGAATGTTACAGTACAAGGTAAAACTTGGGAAAGCGGAGGTTTGCCTTCAATTGATGCATCCTTCATTTCTCAACACACAAGCAAAGACACGACTTCAGAACTTGAACGTAGGACAACTAAAGAAGAGAAAAAGAGTGACAAAGAAATCGTTTCTAGTACAAAAAAGAACGAAGCAACACGAAAAGACGAGCAAGCAAGCATGAATAGACGAGCCATGCTGGAAACCAGATTTCCAGGAAAGACTGTACCTCTTTCGCTGATGGTTTGCTCAGGACAGCGGGTGGGTCTTGCTGAGTCAGTCGCCTCCAGCACTTTTACCAAGGACAACTTAGACATAGCAACTGATTGTGATAAATCAGGGAAACGCTTGTATAGCAACGGGACAGTCAACGAACGAAGCACAAAATCCCATTCTGTTGTCCTCAATAAGCTTTATTCCTCGCTGAAGAAAATAAAATCCCGGAGAAAGGAGCTACGCAATGGAGAGGACACTTTATATCCTGGTCAAATTCTAGCTGGAGAAACAAGAGCTGTATTTTCAAATTTCCCTTACAAAACGTTCCCATCGCGAACTCGAGAGGAATATGTTCTTCTAGGCGGTCGGTCGAAACCGGTTCGTTTCAACATGAACTCCGCAGACCTTAATCTACTGGAACAAGAGTTCGGACTGAAGCTGAGAGCGAGAGGTTACTCGAACGGAGATGAAGCCGTCGATTTAATGCTGATTCAACAGTTTAGGGACATAGATAGAAAAGAAGGGAAGCAAAATGGCAGAGATAATGTGAACTCAAAGCTTTTGATTCGAAATGCAGAAATTCCTTGGGCAAGACATATTATAGTTCGCGAAAAGGCAAAAATATGTAGTGAAGTTCCCGAGAGAGAAGAATGCCAAGCGTCCCTAGACTTGGAACCGGGTAAAAAGCTATCAATTCATGTTTATTTGCCAAATTTGGTTCCAAATTTACCAAGGACAAAAAGTAATGAGAGCTTGAACAATGTTGATGCCTCAATGCCTGCTTGACGAGTTGAACAGGCAAGAAAATTGCATGGGTCTCAACATTTCCTTCTTTGAAGACTTCTTACTTTACCATTGGCATTGTAGAAACGGAAACGAAAGCAAAACAATTTTATTTGGATTGTTAAGAATGTTTTATAATAAAACAAAGTAATTAAACCAACAGCACTTTCTATTCATTTGTGGTAATAATGAAATCTATTGGAACTCTTAATC
>JAOCZQ020449461.1:0-11000 GCA_025434785.2 Epizoanthus fatuus | reverse complement strand
TATAATATTATAAAGCCCCCCCCCTTCTAAGATTCAACACCCCCAGTCCAGAAGCACTGAAAAAATGAGCCCCAGTCCGGGCTAAATAGAGGAAATACGGTATATAATTGCTGCACAGTGAAATTAATTGAATATAGTTTCGTTATTAATATATTATTGCTGGCTGTCGTACACTACAAACCGTAGATACTGAGGGTGGCGTATGACAT
This sequence comes from Epizoanthus fatuus, assembly GCA_025434785.2. Classification (NCBI taxonomy): domain Eukaryota; kingdom Metazoa; phylum Cnidaria; class Anthozoa; order Zoantharia; family Epizoanthidae; genus Epizoanthus; species Epizoanthus fatuus. Next base: position 10,791 of record JAOCZQ020449461.1, on the reverse strand, counting down.
GTTGCCCGGGTTTTAAACTCTGCTGCACCAATTTCAGTTGATTTGCCACCACTTCTTCGTTTTGATAGAAATCCATCAAATAATTATGCGTCTATTCGAGAGGGGCGTTTATTTGGGAGGGGACGTCCCTTATTATAATTGGGTGTTTTTAAAAATACTAAAGTCTGTAAAGCCATCAAAACAACACATTTAAAAAAAAAAGATCTGTTATATTTCCCATATCACTTCCGTTGACTGTGACTGAACTACTATCATCATGATGACGTAAATCAAGAAATAGTTACAGAAACCACGGCCAGTAGCTTGCTTGTGCTATTTCACCATTTGTGTTTTCTGGTCGGATTAAAGGTTGTTCGCTTTTTAAAAAATGATTCAAATGTTCTTAGTAATCCATCCCCTGATAGCTTTTTCAGTCCTTTTCAATTTTACGCCCCTCTAAAATGATTAAAAATTAAGAATTATTAAAAACATCATAATAACTGAGTGGGAGGTCTGTACGGGAGAATATTTTGCCCGAGGGGTCTGTGCGAAATATTCTCCCGTACAGACCCACCAAACGAGGTTATCAAGATTTTTATTATATGTTTTTTCTCTTGCTTAAGAAATGTTTGCAAAACAAACAATCGAGTTGCCGATCCGTAAGTCCGTATAGCGAAAAGTCTGTAAGGTAAAATACAGACGTAGCTTTCAGCCAATCACAACGTAGGGATTTAGTTACAGACCTGATAATTCAGCTTCATTGCCATATAATAAAAAAGGAATACACTCTGGGGGATAAAACTATTTCTAAAACGGGAACTGCGGTAGCGAAAGGCAGTAAAATGATTAGTGTTTCTGAGTTGATTGTTTCTTCTCCGTGGTAAGGTATGGTTACTGAGCCTGTGATGCGGGTTCATTATTTTCATAAAATGAGATTTGCACAGTTCGTTTCTCCTTTGAGAGAGAGTGGTAAGTCCATGATTTCCAAAGCCTCCCTGTAGGATAGCTGGGGATGGAATAATCTCGGGGCCCGTCTTTGGATGCGCTCGACGTAAAATAAACGCTTGGTGGGGTCATGTTTATTTCTTTTTCTGGGTCATTGGGGAGGCGTTTATTCGAGAGGGGCATTTATTTGGGTGAGGGCGTTTAATAGAGTAAATGCGGCATCAGTATTACTTTAAAACTAGTATCAGCCCGAGTCTCTGAACGTGAGGCATGTTCTTTGCACGTTCTTATCAGTTGAGGCCCGATATTTTTCAACCTCGAAATTATCCAAAAGGGTTCTTAATTTATAATATTAAGATAGTGCATGTATGCAATTTTATTGTGCACTACAGAGTGTGGCATACAAAATAACACCGTTACCGATGAGGAGGAAGATAAGGACGATCCCAGTGATTTAGAAACCAATACGGGTTGCGACAAGGATTTCAGTATGGTAAGGTGTGCGAGAGAGCATATTGGATTTGCTAGACTGTAAGTTAAGTTTTTTATACCGGCTATATATATTTTTAAATTTACCGATGTCATTTCCAAAATCTGAAGGTGTAGCCAATGTTATACATTTCTATAATCGACTATAATCTTGTATGTAAGTCATGTCTGATGTACAAAAAAGTTTACTGTATCATTTATCGCAGTGCCCCCGGAAACTATGGATGCAGAGACGCCGTTATCTCTTATGCAGGTTAGTCACATTAACATTAATAATTAAAGAAATTCAGTATAAAACTAAACAGGCCGGTAAAGTGTTACTGACCAAAATCCTTCAAGCATCATTACAAGTATTAGTGTTGTCTCTTTAGTGTAAAGTCTGCTCCAGGCCAAGTGGCTTATCAGAGCCGGCGCTTAACTCCGGTTTCTGTAGAATGAAGCGCCCGAGAGTATTGCTACTCCCCCTGGATGGGATGCTGGTCCATCGCAAGCAATCGTTGTGTTAGTGTTGTCTGACTTTCAATAGTAGTAAAATTATATTTTACCATCAGTGTCAAATTTACCACGCAAGAACATGATCTGTTGTGGTAAATATATACATATGCTATGAATAGCATATTACGTCTGGACCTCTTTCCTGTTACGTGGTATATAGATATACAAACATGCACAAGGCATAATTTTGAATCTCAGGACATTGTATCATGATTAGAAGTTAAAAACTTCCATTAAATCACATGCTTGATCAGAAAATGACTTACAGATATAGTAAATTTTCTATCATGGTGCACGGGGTAGCTATATAAAACTGCTAGTACGGCCGACGGATCTTGTTATGATACCTTTGTTTTTTGTTATAGTTGGCCCGTTTATTAAGGGACGGACCATTTGATATCGTGGGGGGTACGGGTAGGGGTGGAGGAATGATTTGCGAGCAATTTTTTTTCGCTATTCCCTCTCTTTCTCTCGATCTCTCTCTTTGTCTTTATAATTTTGTGTCGTGCAAATTTTTATTTTTGGCTTTTCGGCTCGTGCAAATTTTTTTTTACAAATTCTTCCATCCCTATCCTCCAAAAAAAATCTAAATGGTCCGTCCCTTACATGCTAAGATATGTGATGGGTATGTATTAGCGGGCTATATAGTACTACGAGTGCACGATCCTTTGTTATCTCAGTTTTCCTGTTATTTAAAGATTATTTTCTTTCATTATATCGTCATTGTGAATAGTTAATCGAGTAATAATAATGATAGTAATGACAAAAATGCATGTGCAAAACTTATACCTGACACTCGGTTTCGTTAGTCTGGTAGGTTTCAAAGTATTTTATTAATCGTTAATAACTAAACGTATAAATGATAACTAAATCAGTACTCTCAAGTATTAGTCGGAATAACATATGTGCTTTATATTCTTAGGGATACAACGCTGCAACCAAAAAAAGGCTCTTCAATGAAAGAGATGATGACAGTGAATCTAGTGATGGTAAATAAATTATGTATTGGTATGCAAGTAAATGAAATTGTTAACTGAAATTCATTTGGGTGAAAGCTATTAACTTTTTCTCAAAGTCAGCCTCGTTGAACAGGTCATCTATAATAAATGAAAAGTTGGAAACCCACTTTCGAGTGTATTTGTATGTCACATATTACTGGACAAATACCATCCTGGGATGTACTCTAATCATTGTTCACTTTCTATGAAAACTGTTGTGTCGAATGACACTGTAGCTTTCTGTTTTAACCTTAAATTGTTTTTAGTTGATGTCGCGGCAATTGCCAATGAGTCTTTATGTTAATAAAGTCTAATTGAAACCAATAAAGTTTAGATAATTGACATCACTCGTTATTAATACAGGCAATTTCTGTGATCCGTTTCCGGTACGGTGTACGTATCAACGAAATTTGGCTGTACAAACATTTATCAGTTATATTTTCCCACATCCTCGGAGACCCTCCGAGGATGATTTTCCCAGTGAAGTGCAGTCCATTTAAAATTAAGTCCATATTTTTAAAAATATAACGCAGCTAAGAATGTTGCTCACTGATATTTAAGTGAGAGTTATAAGGGGGGGGGGGGCTGGACAAAATGGAAAAGCATAGATTTTCTAGAAGATGGAAGTCCGAATTTTATGTTACCTTACTCAGAGATATAAATTACGAAAATAGTCAGCAAAGTTACCCTTGGTCCATTTTAAATAAAAAATGTTTGCGATTCATCAGATTCGCCCATTACTGGTACCAGTGACAGTGTTGAAACAGAGCGGCCGAGGCGAGGTCCAAGAAACATGGACATGCCAGTAGAAGGTAGACTGCATTCTAATAGTGACAAATACACACCGTAATGTTTGCGGCGTAATAAGATAACTTTTGAGAAATATGGATTTTTCTGCTCTGGCGATTCAGCCAAGTTACAAGTTGTGATAATGATATCAGTAATAGTAACATGCAGCAGCAGCAACATTAAAAAAAATCAGAACAATAGCAGTGTAAAACAGTGGCAGTGACATAGAATGTGGGGGAACGAACCACCTAAAAGTTTGAAAATCATTATTTTTAAGTAAAAATATAGGAGATGTACTGCTGAAATGATAATAAAACGAATCCCCCTTCCAGTAACTTCTTACCAAAATACCATCTATAACCCTCCATTCCTACCCTCCCCTCCCCACTGAATGAAAAATTGGCTCCTGGACAAAAAATGCAAACCCCCCAAGAGAAATTCCTGGCTACGGGCTTGAAAATTCTCACTCATTTTGATTCAGCAATGATGGAAGGTCTGACATATAATATAAACCGCTGAGAAAGACATGGTTTACTGGTACATGTATTGCATACTATTACCTTCTTGGTTATTACAAGAGCATCCCTTTCTAATATCCAGGACTCGAAATAATGGGCTGCCAATGACCAAAAGCAGGCCAAATTTCAGAAATGGCAGACGAAAATAATTTTGGCAGGTGAAATTGTTCTTACTATAAAGCTTGTTTTACTTTATTTGCTTTAATGTACTAATGTGGGGTTCATTATACATGTAAGGCAGTCATGTTCGTGGTTGTCACAAGTACCAAATATGTTCTGGTCAACAACTCCCCTCCCACCAAAAACCTTGGATGTTACATGCTAACTAATTACTGAAACTAAATAAATCATACACTATAAATTATTAATTTCATCCATTGTACATGTACATGTATGCAGGCTCCAAGACCAGATAGCTTCACTGCACTGAGTTTTCCTCTTCCCTGGGAGAGCGAAGAATTTCTTAAACCTGTGTTACCTGACGATGGACTGCTACATTATGGTGAGATAATGTAACATTTTTTTACAGTCATGTAATACCTTAACAATAGAGTTGTATTTAGTTTATTTATTAGGTACACCAACATCACCGCCATGCCCTTTGTCATTTGAATCTCTGGGGATTGAGCAAAAACAATCCATTCATGTTAGGAAAAGCAGCAAAGATAGGTATCTGCCCATACTCTTGGCCCAGCCAAAGAGAAGGTACACAATTGGTCATCTAATCAGTGGGTTGGATAAGTACATACATACCCACATATAGGCAGGCCACACCCTAAACTTTTGACAAGGTTTGGGCAGAACCTCCCCCCCCCTATCTCTGCAGTCCTTGCAATAGACCATTGTTTATTACACATTTAATATTCAGTAGTCATATATCAACATGTATGCCTGTTGCAATAAAAATAAACTCTATACAGATTTCACATTATTTACTATTATAGATTTTGACGATGACTCTGATACTGAGGAACACAGTGATGATACCGACCATGTGCACTCCAGCAGTACAACAACCATACCATACTCGCAATATGTTCAGCTTCTACAGAGGTATCTTGAAAATAGCTTATAGCAAACCCCACTGTCAATGCCCATAGAATGGAGGTGGAACCTCAGAAAGTGAAAATTTAAAGTTAGAAAGACTTTTCGACGTGAGTGTTGATTGCATTCTATCACTGTTGTTGCTGGCAGATTGCAGGTTGCTGAAGACAGAGCCTCCCAAGCTGAAGCAGGACTGGCCAAGGCTATCGAAGACATTCACCAGCTGAGGTCAGTATACATTCTTCATGTTTACAAGTGGTTTACTGAGATTTTACTTTAGTATAAATCCAGGCAGATCGAGCCCTTTAATGACATAATGTTCTCTTTTCAGAACGGTAGCTGAAGATGCTGTCCTGAGAGAAGGAAATAGGTGTAGGTAGGTGATACAAATGTAATAGTCACTGAACTGTGAGATCTTTATCTTACATCTCGATACGTCACTACATCTGCTTGCACAACACTGAACATCACCTCACACACTTGCACAACTTTGATCATCATCGGACAGAACACATGGCTGCACTCAGTCATGCAAGGATGCACATGGTTGCACATGTAGACGACTGCACATGCAGTTGAATATAGTCGACCAAGTCCATATTTTTGATCAGATACGGTCATGTACATGTTTGCACACAGTCCAACAGATGATCGTGCAAGGTTGCACATGGTTAAACAGATGACCGTGCATGGTCACACACAGTCACACACAAAATCCCCAGCTGGCAAAGTACTAAGCAACCAGCCAGAACAGTGACATCAGTAAGAAGCGCATAAACTACTACCAAACCTTACATGATGCACCAAGCTTAATACTTTGCTACCTTTCTCTTAAGAAGGACATGTACTTTGTGTACAATATAAAAATATCTGAACAAACTAAAATAAAGTGCAAAATGTACACCAAAGAGATTAGAATTATCTGATGACAACAGTTGGTTCCCAAACTCGGATAAAGTGCAGATGAAGTTCAGAGTTGCATTACTTTCGGTGTCTTCGGTAAGGACGGAGTTTACACTATCGCTTCCTACCGTTTTTCTTGCCAAATATTTCCTTCCTTATTCTGAGCTGACAGTTAAGATTTCTGTCTGACAATTCTGTACCAATTTTAATCGGAGTGTAAAAGCTCTGTTTAAAATATCCAGGAAAATATTTTGCTCGGCACATAATAATTCTGTCACAGTTGAAAGCAACATATATCTTGTAACACTTTGATACGATCACTGTGAAATGCACTGTAGTGCACCTTAAAAAGGGCCAGTGAATGAGTTTTTCAAACCAGATATCGTACAGGTTGATTTCCTTTGGCTTTGATATGATAATGCTGCCGACAACATCTAGATGTCAGACGCGTGTTTTTTTATAAATCCCTAATTAGGTGATACTGTAGGTGTTCAGAAACGACGGAAGTGCAGTAACAGCATCTTCCAAGGGAGATTAAAATCAGTGATTGGTAACAAAAAACCGTAAGCTGTCAGAAAGGCCAGAAAGCTGAGCTAGAGACGATCAACAAATTGTCACTTGAATTTTTTCCCGGATTCTGATATCGAGATGAAGCTTGAGTTTAGTTTGTCTGGAATATATCATGAGCTGTTACAGCCTCCGCAGTAGACTACGAGTAGTCCCCCTCTTCCCTCCGTAATCTGTCGAGAGTCAGCAGAAGAAGCCACGCTGGCACTCGAGAGGGAGAATGGGACGAGAGAAAAAGAGAGAGGGGAGGGAGGAGAGGAAAAGGAGGGACTACGGACACTCTATTGTATTCTGAATTACGCGTTACTCCAGTAATGCAAAATTCCCATTGGTTCGTTGCGGGCAACATGTCAACACACTGTCAGCACACTGTGATTCAGGTGATTCAAGTGAAAAGTGACGAAATGCAGACCTAATGCAATGGTAAAATTGATAGATGAGAGTTTTTAAAAAGAATTTTGAAAACATCGATAGCCTGAAAGCGGATCAGAGAGCGGCATTAGACTGAGAGGCCCTACTTGACGGCAGCGACGTACTGGCCATTTTGGCCATTCCTCTAACAGGATTTGGAGTTTAATTTATCAGTTTGTTTGTGAAAGTTCGAATGCAAAGGCCAAAGCCAGCCACAACTACAATCGACCGTTGTTGTTGTGTCGCCATTGCGAAGCATTTCCTTCGAAATTTGCTTAGGAAGAACGTCTTCCAAAGCTGCTTTCAGTTCTCTGTGCAGGAAGAGTGCATTGACGACAACATTCCAATTCTTGTTGCATAAATTATTTATTATTGCTGCTGTTGATTCATCGGGTGGCGTTCGGAAGGAGTATGAATCCAATCCTCGAGGAATCATCGCTTTCACTCGGGGCCTTTCAGATGCCCGACCCACGTCGATCAACAGCATTCGCTGAAATTTGTCCCTTACTCTTGATTTATGGCCGGAAACATGCACTGGCTCACGATTTTCTTTTTCTCCGAATGATAGTCCCTTTCCTGGACTAGGATGAGGACCGGTCGAAATCTTCCAACTTCTTTTCTCAAGCGAGCCATTTCGAGTATGCTCCTCTGGGCCTAAATTATCTCCACTACTCTCCTGAAATCTTTTAGAGAAACAAGTCTCCGAAAAAGATTTTAGTTTTGCAGCTCGCCTGATTGTGCTAGCGTATTTAGTCAACCTCTGCCCCACAGTATTCAAGATTGTTCAAAAGATCTCCTACCCTGGGTACCAGAGGTTCTTCTCGCTCAAGATACGATCGACAGCGAAAATTACAGCGAGGCCGAAGGCCGAGTGACGAAACGTGAGGCCGAAGGCTTGAGCGAGAAGAACCTCTGGCACCCAGGGTAAAAATGTCTTCGAGAGCTAGTAAAAGAAGCCTTGTAATTGAACACTTGGAAATTTTATTGATGGATAGTGTCATTCGTGATCTGAAGGTGCTCAAAGATTATCAGAGGATGAATTGAAGGACTATGGATAATAGCTTATTGGTTTTCCATCTCATTTTCAGTTGGCGCACGTGTGCCGATTTCTATTTGTAATCACGTGCCGAGAGTCGGAAACAGATATTACGAGTTGACACGCACGCTTAATATTTGTATCTGTTTCCTGTGTGGCATCTGACATCTTTAGTGTACACGAGCTTTAATATGATGAACGTGATGTGGAGGGATTAGAAGGATTATTTAGTGTTTATTCTCATCTAAACCTCCCATGAAGCAGCAAGGAGCGTAGAACTTTATAAAAACAGAGGAAAGGAAAAGTGTGGCGGAGATACAGATTCTATTTGCGCATAGCTCAGGCCTCGTCAGGGAAGTTGTCAGAACTGTCTAGATAAGATATCTCCTGCTTCTTGTCGTATTTGACTTTGAATGCGAACAAAGTGATTTTCGTGATGTTGAGTGGAAGATGCCCTTGTAGCCTGCAAAACAGTCGCTCTGTTGGCTCAAAAACTTAGGGTATCTACGGACGCCGAGCGAAGCGAGACCGAGAGCGGTGAGGCGAAGCCGATCCACGAGAAGAAATGTTTCTCTTGTGCCAGGCCCTTTCTCCTTTCTCACGGCCAAACAGTTATGAGTGACTTCCCATGGGGCGGAAATAAACACCGAGGGCCTGTTTCGCAGGCTATATTGCCTGTTGTATGTTTCAGATGTCAACGTTTCTGTAAAGCTGTATATCGGATCCAAAAGTTACAGCTGACTACCCAAAGCCTTATGGGGTACGTTTGTGGTCAGTATGACGTAAGATCTACTTCATATGCAGTCAAACGATTTCTCAGTACGTTTCTATGAATAAAGTCATTGGCGCTTTGGCTCACTTTCAATTTAGCTGGTATATGCTTTTCAAAAGTACATAAAACATGTCACTAAGAAGGAAGTTTAAAATTGCCGTCATCCTTTTTCAGATTACGAGCAGTCATTTCTAAGAATTCGAGCATTCGAGCAGTTAAATAAATGATGCGCGACCACGAGCAGTCATTTCTAAGAATTTGAGCATTCGAGCAGTTAAATAAATGATGCGACCACGAGCAGTCATTTCTACGAATTCGGGCAGTTACATAAATGATGTGACAACGAGCAGTCATTTCTAAGAATTTGAGCATTCGAGTAGTTACATAAATGATGCGACCACGAGCAGTCATTCTAAGAATTCGAGCATTCGAGTAGTTACATAAATGATGCGACCACGAGCAGTCATTCTAAGAATTCGAGCAATGGAGCAGTTACATAAATGATGCGACCACGAGCAGTCATTTCTAAGAATTTGAGCATTCGAATAGTGACATAAATGATGCGACCACTAGCGGTCATTTCTAAGAATTCGAGCATTCGAGCAATTACATAAGTGATGCGACCACGAGCAGTCATTTCTAAGAATTTGAGCATTCGAGCAGTCGGTTATATAAATGATGCGACCACGAGCAGTTATTTCTAAGAATTTGATGCACCACGAGCAGATATTTCTAAGAATTCGAGCATTCGAGTAGTTACATAAGTGATGCGACCACAAGCAGTCATTTCTAAGAATTTAAGCATTGGGGTAGTTACATAAATGATGCACCACGAGCAGTCTTTCTAAGAATTCGAGCATTCGAGCAGTTTATACATAGATGATGCGTCAACGAGCAGTCGAACACTTCGTAAATTGTACGAGCATTTGGAGCAGGAGCAAAATTTTGGTAGCAGTTAGATTCTTGAGACCATTCAATACTCGTTGAATTCAGCGACTGCCGTATCAAGTGCAATTGCGGATGTTATCAATCATCTTAGCCTCTCCACAAGAATTATACCCTGCAACTACATTTTTATTCACGAAGCGGACCATCAGATTTGGCGCCGAGAAAGTAATATCGTCTCACTGCCGGCTTAGTTAGACTAGATCCTGGGAAAAAGATAATTTTTCCGAGTCGATAAATGGGTTGAATACTAAAGGTGATCAGCTAATAATTGATGTGATTTATAGATGCTGATCTTGAATCGATCTTGAACGGCAAAATGGTAGTCACAACACTCTGTGTGAACGTCGTTCATTCAGTAGCTATTGGTCTAGTTTCTGTCTCGCAGTTCTATCGGGGGACTTAGGAAAACGCACGCGCTTGTCGATAAGAGTATGCTTAGACTGATATTGTGGTCTGTGACCTCCTTTCTAGATTCAGTTTATTCTGTCTAGCTGTAGACTTTACTGCGAGGTTACGCATGGACCGTATTCTGGCTGCCAGACACGCCTTGTACCTAATGCTTTCCGTTTGACCTAGTCAGCTGCGTCATTCGTAATTCCGAACAGTGCTACAACAACAGCAACAATAGCAACAAAATTCTCTATTCACACTCAAATTTATTATACAAATTGTACTGAGCCAGAGGACGAATTGACGATAGCCCATCACACTCACACACTTTGTTCTAACTATGCAATGAAACGGGTCATGCACCATATACCAAGTCCCGACTTACGTCATCACTATCAAACTACTGAAGACTACTGTTGTTCCTCAACAAGCTTTATCTCGGATCATCAGTATACGGGATTAGGCATTGATAATCCGACATAAAGCTTGTTGAGGAACAACAGTAGT
>JAOCZQ020448393.1:0-11001 GCA_025434785.2 Epizoanthus fatuus | reverse complement strand
GAGACAGAGACAGAGACAGAGACAGAGACAGAGACAGAGACAGAGACAGAGACAGAGACAGAGACAGAGACAGAGAGTAATAGAATACTAGCTGGTAATTAGGAGAACACTGTTACAGCAACAGCCCCAGTAAAAGAGTCATAGCTGGTAATTAGGAGAACACTGTAACAACAACAGCCCTAGTAATAGAGTAATAGCTGGTATTTAGGAGGACACTGCAACAGCAACACCCCCTGCAATAGAGAAATAGCTGGTAATTTGGAGAACACTGTAACAGAAATAGCCCAGTAATAGAGAAATAGCTGGTAATTAGGAGAACACTACAACAGCAACAGCCCCTGCAATAGAGTAATAGCTGATAATTAGGAGAACAATGTAACAACAACAGCCCCAGTAATAGAGTAAGAGCTGGTAATTAGGAGGACACTGCAACAGCAGCAACCCCTGCAATAGAGTAATAGCTATTAATTAGAAGAACACTGTAACAACAACAGCCCCAGTGATAGAGTAAGAGCTGGTAATTAGGAGGAAACTGCAACAGAAACAGCCCAGTAATAGAGTAACAGCTGGTCATAAGGAGTACACTGCAACAACAACAGCACCAGTAATAGAGTAATAGCTGGTAATTCGGAGAACACTGCAACAGCAACAGCCCCTGTAATAGAGTAATAGCTGGTAATTAGGAAAACACTATCGCAACAACAGCCCCAGTAATAGAGTAAGAGCTGGTAATAAGGAGAACACTGCAACAACAGACCCAGGAATAGAGTAATAGCTGGTAATTAGAAGAACACTGCAACAGCAACAGCCCCTGCAATAGAGTAATAGCTGATAATTAGGAGAACAATGTAACAACAACAGCGCCAGTAATAGAGTAATAGCTGGTAATTAGCAGAACACTGCAACAGCAACAGCCCCTGCAATAGAGTAATAGCTATTAATTAGGAGAACAATGTAACAACAACAGCCCCAGTGATAGAGTAAGAGCTGGTAATTAGGAGGACACTGCAACAGAAAGAGCCCAGTAATAGAGTAACAGCTGGTAATAAGGAGAACACTGCAACAACAACAGCACCAGTAATAGAGTAATAGCTGGTAATTCGGAGAACACTGCAACAGCAAAAGCCCCTGTAATAGAGTAATAGCTGGTAATTAGGAGAACACTATAGCAACAACAACCCCAGTAATAGAGTAAGAGCTGTTAATTAGGAGGACACGGCAACAGAAAAAGGCCAGTAATAGAATAGTAGATTGTACTTTGGACTACACTGCAACAGAAAAAGCAAACCAGTAATAGAGAAATAGCTGGTAATTATGAGAACACTGTAACAACCATAGCCCTAGTAATAGAGTAACAGCTGGTATTTAGGAGGACACTGCAACAGAAACGGCCCTGTAATAGAGTAATAGCTGGTAATTAGGAGTACACTGTAACAGAAACACCCCTGTAATAGAGTAGGAGGTGGTAATAAGGAGTACACTGCAACAGAAACAGCCCTTTAATAGAATAATAGCTGGTAATTAGGAGAACACTGTAACAACAACAGCCGCGGTAATAGAGTAAGAGCTGGTAATTAGGATTTCACTACAACAGACACACACACACACACTCGCAGATACTAACGCACACCGAGACACACAGGCACGTGTACGCATACGCATACGCACACACAGACACACACACGATGCCCCCCTCCATTCCCCCCCACTCCGCACTATACTCACACTAATGATTGGCAACGCATTGCTCTAAACTGAAATCTTGAGTTTCGAAGCATGAAAACAAATTTAAATGCCGAAATTTACAACCTATGGTGAAACATTTGCAACAAACTTTAACCTTTTAGCTTCTAATATATATTCAGAGATATTGGATCTTAGCTCCAGAGAGAGGAACGGCTGTTGATCGTATGACCCGAAAACATACACAGCATCTAGTTATTAGGCTTCTCCTTTTGCACGCGTTCAATGCGTGTCGTTATGGCAATTCTCCTTCGTGACGTCACGTATGGAGATTATACCCGGGACTATTCTTGAACGACGGCCGGGTGAAGTGCTGAATAGGGACTGGTAAACACAACACGACGTTTACGAGTTTTGTGAACCGTGCAACCGCTATCTAGCTCCAGATTTTAATTTTAAGAATAGTTCGTTGAAAGAAAACCAAAGTATTATTGCCGGAGCACAGATTCAGAGATCATTTAATGTAAGTGTTGAGCAAAACTTTGTTTTCAAGCTAATGGTAAGTATTCAGTATTATCAGTGCTGATTGGCTGTGGTATAAACGTTTTTTGTTCGATTGAGTAGTGAAACCAGTTGCCTTCTGAACTGAAGCATTTGCTACGCCATAAATAAGAGCATCATCCTCGAGATCGACTGTACAAATACAAAACAAAGGTATGTTGAAAGTATTGACATTTCTTTACCTGTCTCGTATTTAATTGGAAATCGAGTCTAGAAAAGAGAAAGATTCAGCTTCGTGCCAGTTTAGCTAGTTTCGTGAAAATTCTTCAGATGGATATCTTTAAAACATGTATCCATAATACACCTCGAATCCAGACGCACCAAATTGGTCATTAAAAAAGAACTAGAAACGTCACTGAACTACTGAACTGTCAAACAAGAAATTAGCCTACACCAAGCAATAAGAACTATAGAGAATCCAGTAAAAGAAGCCTATAGATGCCATTAGCACTGATGAAAAGAAAGTTTTGGCTTTGCTCAATATAAATGATTTGGTTGTGTTTTTAACGCACTAAAGCTTTCGTGCTCTTGAAAGGTTCTGTCTGTATGATAAAGACTGTTTAATAAAGTCATTTTCTTAGGCACTGGAATCCTTTCTGTATTTCACACGATCTCATACCTCCGTCCATCAACAATGCAATTTTGTTCTATTAAAGTAGGTTAATATTCTTCAAGCGTTCTAAGTTTACATGTTCAGCTGTTGTAAGTAGTGTTAATTCTGAAGAGACTACCAATTAAGCTTAATTTGTAGTCATACATGAAACAGGTTAGCTAGTGATTAATCAGCTATGGAATAAGCCGTGAACCAGGAAGGACAGATCTCGCGTAACGCTATACAGCGCAACAACAACTCAATGTCAGTCTTGTTTTCTCCTTTTTGTGTGCTACATATCTCTACTTCTTTACATAAATGACATAGCATTCAGATTGAGTACATCTAAACTAGCAGATGACAGCATAAAATGCGGCTTCGAAGTGAACTGATGAAATAACGTTGAGGGAACAAGAATGATAATTTTCAGTACCGAATCAGCCTCGAAACTAAATTCCATAAATTGGAGTTTGCTGGTTGATAGACGCATTTCGAATCAATCTTTAAATAATTAATCATACAGGGAGGAGGGTTCCTCACAAAGTTTATACTCTGTTCTGTTGACCCTAGGTTTATAACAACAAAAACGTTGTTAACTTTATCTCGTGTCCAGTACGAGACATCGATATTTATAAACACAGACCTAATGGTTATAGTAGCAATATACTGTGTATATTCAATGCCTCAATCACTTACAATTGATGCATATTGGAGGTTGCCATTGTAGAGGGATCCCTCATTAAACAAACATAACAAAATAGACCTATATGGGATTTAATGAAGGAAAATACAAGTTTATATTCATCATTTCACTTAGAAATAAGTATACATAAACCAAGTTATAAAACTGCACTTAGAAAGGTAGTGAATTTAATCTTCAATGATATTGTTTTGACATAGTTAACATAACCTCTGGTCTCTCGAGATGTTTTGAAAACTTTCTCGCTCTACTGACTGAAGTGATGAGCAGAGACCCTTGGCCTTGGTTAAGTCGTTAATTTACCCGTTTCGCCATCTTGAACGGCGTCCAGATATTTCTCAAATCCATGATTTGATTTGTTGACTAAACAGGATTCCAGTTTAGAATGTTTAGTTCCTCCAAGTGTCGACAAATTCTCTTTTCATTTCACTCATGGATTTGTTGGGATTTTTAATATTTTAATACATAATTTAACAAATCGCAGTTGAAATTGAAAATCTGTGATCTGTGTCTTACAGCAACAGTGTTAGAACTTCTCTATGCCACACAAAAATAGATGTGGCAAGTTTTGGTAATATCATTATTTGTAAGTATCGCGATTTGATCAGTCCTGATTCCTCAATTAGAGAACTATTTTTGAACATTTTTGTAACTACGAACATCCTTCCTGTGTTAGGTGCTGCACCTTAAACAATGTTATCAAAGAAGGATGACACACCGGATCGATCAAAGGCAATAACAAATTCTAGGGAAACTCAGCCACAATTCAGAAGCTTCTTTCAGTTGCTTCCCCTGTGTATTTAAAACTCACACTCAAGGAGACCATGGTTGTTGTAGTATGAATAGAAATGATGGAAGCAGAAGGAATAATAATAATAATTTAAATACCAGCTTTGTTTCCGACCCAACTAGGAGCAGACAACGTACAAGTTACTGACTGATTGTGCATGCGACATGAATATTGGGAAGTTTAGCGTTTAAGCAATAGACTGAAATAAGAATATTGGTACCCGGAAATGTTCCCGAAATTATTCTAGCTATAAATGACAGTCTTTTCCGTCTGTTTTCCTAGAGGCATAAGAGTATATATATCATGCGTGATTTCTGACATGTCTTTCAATTTGTGGTAACCACTTTTCACGGTTCTGTACATTTTGTGCTCTTAAATTCAAAATTAGGTGCGAAAATGCATGTCAAGGAGTTCATAAATTTGATTCAACATTCGTCCTACAAATTAGAAGCAACTAACGTTAACATTTTAAAATTAAATTCATATTTTTGTCAGCGAGTATCGAGATGGTATAATGAACTTACAAAGAACTTTAAACCTTAAACTTTGCAGTCCCAAATGCATAGATCTAAATTTAGCTACTCTTTGTTTCATTGCAACTTACATTATAAACTACACATTCACCTTACTCTGGTCGCTTTCTAAGTTTTATTGGGGAATACAAGAACTCCCTTCTCTTTTCCCTAATGTGTATGTGCTAGGTGTGTGTGATAACGTTAGTTCTAGACCTATACAGTTTTACGATAATGTATTTCGTAACAAAGATATGGGGCAAGAAACAAGAGAAGGCTTTACAGAAATATGTTTGCAACGGCCATGTTGCCTGTTGGTGTACAGCTTTGTCTTGATACACCAACATGGCGGCCAAAACAGCAAAGTTGTTAGCAAGGCTGAATTTGCAATGTAGCCCGTCTGGAATTGCTACAGGTCCCAGCAAAACTCACTTTCTATAATTTATCAAGTTAAAGCATTTTAATTGGTACAGGCGAGCCAGTGGGATACTAATTAAATCTTAGAGATATTAAAGTTCGTATCAAGTCAAAGTCCTCTTACAGATTTAGGTATGATGACAGTCTGTTTCTTGAGCGCCCAAGAGGGAATATGTTGCCAACACTAGATCCTTCTCTGCTGCCGCTCCCGAACTGTGGAATAGTCTGCCGGTCCTCATCGCCAAATCAAATCGCTGAGTGTTTTTGAAACAGAAAGTCAAGACTCATCTCCTCCAGGCAGTTTTTAGACACTTTTAGTCTTATAATTTTTTACTGTAGTACTTATATCATTATTATTATTATTACTAGTAGGTTCAGCATAGTAATTAATATTGTAAAGCGCTGTTGATCAGCACATGTAAATAGAGCTATAGAAGTAATTTTAAAAAACTAATTTTAACAAAACTACTACCATTTCAGTAATTTTATGAAATATTTTGCCACTTACGAAGTGGCAGTCAAGCGTTAGTAGCTCAATTTACGAATACTTCTCTTACATCACTCTTGGACTTTGTGAACAGCTTGTTCAGTCATACGTCTTTTGAATTAAATATATTAATTTTTGGAATCTTTATCCCACAGTGTTTTGATAGAAATCACAAAATGTGCACAAACAC
Organism: Epizoanthus fatuus; assembly: GCA_025434785.2. Classification (NCBI taxonomy): domain Eukaryota; kingdom Metazoa; phylum Cnidaria; class Anthozoa; order Zoantharia; family Epizoanthidae; genus Epizoanthus; species Epizoanthus fatuus. Next base: position 5,069 of record JAOCZQ020448393.1, on the reverse strand, counting down.
AGTGATCATAGTGGACTCTAATTTTCATTCGTGGCGTACTCGGCAATGCGCTCGTCTGATATACTTTTGGACGCGAAAGGTTGGGATATAATTTAGGAGGAGAGCAGTTCATGATGAACTTTATACTCGGCTGAGCTTAGCTTTATATATATGAGGCATATGTAACAGAAAAGGGCCTTCCATTGTGTTTGAGTAAGAAACCCTTTCCTTTTACTTTGTCAGACTTTTCAGCCTTGAAATCTATAAATCGGTAGTTAAAATTGTGAATTATTTACTTTCCGTCGTGCATCTTTTAGCTTCTTTTGAAACTAGGGGAATAAGAACGATTGGATTGAGTTTCCGTTTACTAGCGAGTTATGCTTCACTTTAATACTATGTTCTGAGGTCGGGGAATACCTTTTCAGAAAGACGATATCGACAAACACAACCATATTTTGCATTGCTTTGAGTTTAACTAAATGGTGTCAACACATGGTGCCTCTAATTTTATATTTTTAGAAAATTATTGTTGCTTAATATGTATTCGCCCGTTCGCGCTCACCCTCTAGCCTTGTCGTTCTGTGCACGAAAGAGACACTTTACCATGCATAGCATAGTTTATAGCAACTCAAAGGAATCTACCTATGGCTATATTGTTACCATGTTGGCACAATCAAGCTCGAAGAAGGAAACATAGTTCTTTTTTGTTCGGAAAATTCCGTTGAGTTGCTCATCTACTATAACGTATTAGCCCGAGTTTTATACACGTGCTATTGTCATTGCCGGAAGGACAAAAGGGAGCTCGACAGCTTATCAACACATGGCTATTTACAAACTACCAATGATGATCCTAATTGAGCAGTTTCCTAATTTGACATCTGAAGCCACTTTGCAAGTAGACTTATTATGCACATTTGCTTATCTAAACCTCGGAAAACGTCTCATATGCGAACAAAGCTCATTTATTAGAGGCCGAGAAAGTATTATGTTTAATAAGTGGTTGAAAATCCGAAGGACCGAATTGTTTCACTTTCTACAATATTAGGGCCCTGAAGGCATATATTCGCTTCATGTGTTTATACAACGATTGACAAAGTTGACAATTAACAGGAAGCTGTCAGTCACACCATGAGATTGCTTTGTTGGTCATTGTTTACAATTTTTGTCAACTAGTTACAGTTTCCTACTTTATTGGATATCTACTGATGTAAATAACAATATTTACAAGGTGCCAATAAATCATTATTATTATTATTATTATTATTGTTATATTTCAATACCAAAATACACTTGTTTTGTTGGTTACTAGTGAACGCCAAGCAACACACTTGCCGGATACCTATCCACTACGTGAAAGTTGTATCCGGATTTGACTGTGTGACAAAACCAAGAAATAATTTCTGTAGCACTGTTTTGCTATTGTCACAAAATATGTTTTAGTTTTAATGTGGAATGCTTCTTATTGCAAGAACAAATTCTAGATGTACACAAAGTTTGACGATCTTGTATATTTAGCAATCATAACAATTGTGAGTTTGAAATAATTGTCTTAATTTAGATTATCCTCTTCAGTTTGATAGCTAGAGTGATATTCCATTCACCACTGAAGTTTATTTCGGAAGGACAAAACATTACTTTCTTGAGAAAAGATGACCTTGGACGCCCTAACATTGATGAAATATGCGTTCTCGTATATTGTTCAAGTTTCTGGGTTTCGATTCAGTGAATCCATCATTACTTATGTGCACTAACTGGTTCAGTTCGAAATTTTAATGTTTAAGCAGCCCTACTTTAGGAAGATTTGGTATACGAGCTTCAGTTGATTTGGCGATATGTATTTACAAGGTGTGACAGGTTTATTTTTAGGCCTTTATAATTCTTGATAATTGACTTGTTCATATGTGTTAGTATGCAAATATTCTATAGCAAGCGTTGTGCAATTACTCTTTTACTCTAGAAGGCTCCTTTTATATGGTTATATTTTTTACCGTTAGACACTGACAGAATAAACGGTACTTTGTATTGCTTTGAAACCAGCTGGGTGGTGTCAAACATTGTGCTCATCATGTTATTTCTAAAACTTTCGTGGCTTAGTAAGTATCTGCATTGGCATCCCAATTTGTTTGCCTGAGAGATAAAATGGAGATCTCTTTGGACTTTTAAGAGTTTCTAATACATTTACAAATTGTGGTATCACAACTCAAGGAAACATGGAAGAAAACCTGCAATAAATACATTGTGCACAGTCCGTTATAATTACGTATATACTGGACAAAAATTGATATCAAGTTCAGCCCTCTGTCTCGTAAACAAAGCCCTTTCCCTTAGCCTCCAATACAGACGCCTTATTTCCTTCGCAGCGGGAAGATTGCATCGCACATTTGTGATTACTATCCATGCACCATTCCAATCCACACCTCAATATTAGTCTTTGTGAATCAACGTAGTAAAAGTGGGATATACCGGATGATAATTAAATAACATTACAATATATAGAGAGCATTTTCTACTATTTCCTTCGTCAAAACATTTTGAAAATAATAGGTCATGGTATTCAATGTCCGTTCAAAACACGCCTTCATTTTATACAGCGCCAGTCAAAAAGAAGCAACACAACAACTGCTTTATCATTGGTTGGCATTCGAACTACTTGTGTTTAAAAAACGTTTTTATATATAGTCGTTTCTATTCTCCAAAATCAAAATGTGAATTAATTTAACTCGATGAAGATTTCTCACAGGAAAAAGCTGCCATGTCGAAGGGTGACTTCAAACCGCAATTAATGAAAATGAATTTTGCAAAAGCAAGTAACTAGTTCACTTTGTCAAAGAAACGCCAGCTCCTATCTCAAATTAATGAGAGATAGTGATACACAAGTTGTTGCAAGAAAACATAACTATTGGCACAACGTCTACTGATAGTACAAAAATGTAAAAGTTAAAGCATTTTCTGCGGGGTTGCGGAAATTATTTGTAGTAATCAGGGGCAGGAATAGCTGGTCGTCTAGCTTTTCAGAATCTCTGATACACGTCTTTACACAGTTAGTCAGTGTTGGTAACATATTTTTTTCTATTGCTTTGAGTTCAAGGATTTAATTTGTATTCTGGATTAGCTTTTACAGTTTATATCATTTATAGTTTTAAAATGAACATCGATACACCAGAGAGCTAATAAGTCGAAAGAATTGTTCAAATCTATTCGCTAGAAAAGACAATAAATGATATTCAGAAGACTATCATTATTCTTCAGTGGTTCCACAGTGGTTTGACAAATTGTCCTTATTTGTTTCTACAGTAAGCGGTTGTACTTTGCATATATGGTTCAACCCACCATATAGTGAAAACGTGCACACCAATGTCGGCAACACATTTCTGTATCTACTTGATAAGCACTTCCCCAAGAATCACGTAATTCATAAAATATTCAATCGAGCAAATACCAAAATCAGCTACGGCTGTATGGAGAATTTGGCCAGCCATATCAGGCGTCACAACAACAAGATTTTGAGGGAAAGCAACATCAACCCTGAACAGAAATGTAACTGCCGACAGAAGGACAATTGTCCACAAGATGGTGCGTGTTTGTCAACGAATCTTGTTTACAAAGCCACCGTGACTGCAGAAAGCAAGACCATCAAAGTTTATATAGGCATGACTGAACACCCATTCAAAACACGTTACAATAACCACAACAAATCCTTCAGGCTTCAGGAACGAGAGATATTCGCATGATACTGCCCTCTCCAAATATATTTGGGAGCTAAAGAGTTCTGACACTAATTATCGCCTTAAGTGGAGCATTCTTAAACACGCAAGTGCTTATAAAAGCGGAGACAGCCGATGTAATTTATGCTTAAGCGAGAAAATATGTATCCTCAACGCTGACAAGCTTTCTCTCTTGAATAAGAGATCGGAACTCATTAGCAAGTGCCGCCATGAAAATAAGTTTTATGCTGTTAACCACAAAAACACGCATTCCATACCTCTGACGCAAGCAAGGCCTAGAAAAGCACCATCATAGCAAAGTCACTTCAGTCTGATGATTGCTACCAAGCATGAAACTCTGAGTAACTGAACCGATTTCACCCATCTTTACTATTATTAGTATTATACGCACACATATATACACTGAGATTGACACTGACAAACAGCAGAGCAGGTAGACAGATTGGCTGACATCTATTTAGACACACCTTCTACGGGCTTTCTGCAAGTAAACGGCAATTTCTGTGAACAGACTCTGTCGGACCAGCAGCCGGTCGGCTTCTTGGTTGACCATGCTACGCAATTCTCCAAATATCCTCCTCCGGCATTAATTGGGATACAGCTTCGTGCTTTGAACACCAGACCATCTAACCAGGCGTATCTCCCTTCCTGGAACCGATCGTGCAGGCCTGTACATAAAATGGAGTATTAGACTTCCTGTATTCTCATACATGTATTCTATATATATGTATTTTCTTTACCTGTCACATGTCGACGCTATTGTTGTTTGGGGGGTTTTGCCTCCTAAAACAAGTAAAAAGCAAGTACATATTATAGTTTCTCCCTTCCCACTCCTTCCTTTTTATTCTACTTCTTAACTGACCTGAAGGATCAATGCAACATTTACAATGTAGATCCGAAGTATTTGCGTGCTTCAATTAATCGCATATATATATCCTATGTGTAAAATCAAGGCGGCGAGAGTTAGATCTGAGAAAGCGAGCATGGTTTTGGCATTGGTATTGGAGAAATCACAACAAAAGGAAAACATAGAAAATTAGTCCAGCGTGTGTGTTGATACTACAGAGATATTGCAATGTAAAAATCGATTTCTATACATGATAATTCCCAAAGAAATTATGGAAACTCCCAGCATCCTAATCATTATTATCAAGATGAAGTACTCAAATTAGTTGCAGATACTACCAAAGCGCTGTATAACTGAGTTCCATTTTCTTCAGGTATTCATGTAAAGACATGATATCATAGAACTCAAAATAATGGGCCGCCAATACTCCTTTCGGGCGAATATCCCGCTTTGCGCTTGCGCATTGCATATTATCAAATTAAAAGTTAATGTCTTGCAATTTCTTACAAAGCATTCTC
>JAOCZQ020447332.1:0-11009 GCA_025434785.2 Epizoanthus fatuus | reverse complement strand
GGAATTTTGCCTTTTTTATCTGTCATGAGTGCTAATGCTCCACCTTTCCCCGGGGTGGGGGTGGGGGGTGGGGGTTTACATTGACTAGTGCATAACACTCCTTCCCAGAATGTTGTGCCGGCGGGGTCTACACCATCTAAAAAGGCACATCATCCCCTTCCTAGTGTGGTCCCACCCACACCTCTCAAGGGGTCCAAACCCAAAGCCGTTTCCGTCGTTACTTCTGATGGGTTTATCTCTACTTCGTCCTAATGGCTGCGATAATCGTAATCGTGATGGCGGTGCTGATATCGCTCAATGCTAACGGCCTTCGTGACTTGCAAAAGCGCGAGGCCTTAAAATATTGGTTGGTCAGTTCACCAGCTACCCTTTTCTGTCTCAAGGAAACTCATGTCACCTCCGAGGCTGAGCTCTCTTCTTTCCTGTGTGTTCTCACCCGGCACACATAAGAAGTGCGGTGTCGCAATCCTGTTTCGAAAATCGGCGTTCTCTCTCCTTCAAGTATCTCGCGACGATCAAGATCGGTACGTCCAGGCCGATCTTGCTTCTTATGGTTCTGCCATTTGCGTCATCTCTCTTTATGCTCCAAATCACAACCCGGAGCGTAATCTTTTTCTCGAGCAGATCTCGGCCAAACTTGATCCGTCTTTCCCTACTATCCTGGCTGGTGACTTGAACTCTGTTTTTGACACTGGTCTTGATAGGAAGGATTCTTCTTCTACCAACTCCAATTCTCATGAGAGTGTTGCGACTCTCAATCGTCTTCTCTACTACGGGTCCCTGTTCGATTCTTGGCGTTTCTGCCACCCGCAAGGCCGGTCCTTTTCCTGGACCAGCTCAGATGGGACCAAAGCTTCCCGCATAGACCATCTTCTTTTCCCGTCTATGTGGCAACAGAAACTCAAGTCTGTTTCCCTTCAGCCTACTCCTTACTCGGACCATTGTTTTCTAGAAGCCTCCTTTGACCTTCCGGAGCCTGTCTCCAAAGGTCCGGGTTACTGGAAACTCAATGTGTCCATTCTCTCCGACTGTGTCTACCGAGACAAAGTCTCGGAATTCTGGTCCTTCTAGGTGACCCAGCGCTCTGCCTTTGGCTCTTTTGCCAACTAGCTGAAGGCTCTCGCTATCAAGTACTGGACTTTTCTTTCTAAACTCCGCAAATCTAAGCGCCTTTCTCTTCACTCTCGGCTGAAACACCTTCAGTCCGAACTTGATGCAGGTCATCTTTCCGTTCTTCCTGAACTCAAAGCCCTCACTGCTCTTGAGCAGACTAATGATCCCGGGGCCGGTCCTTCCAATGCACCATCCCAGGAGACCCCCCCCCCAGCTACAGAACAACCCCCAGTCTTGGGTAAGGGAAAGGCTCTCAAGAATCCTCCCTCCTATGCCTCAGTCACCAGTAAAGGGGTCAAATCTAGTTCCAATTCTGTCCCTGGCTCCCCTAAATGGCAGGAGTTACATACAGTGTCCTTTCGACCTACGGAGAGTCACCTCCCTGCGGGCGCCTGTTGGGGTAGGGGCCTCCGAAAATACATCGCTAATTCCTTAGTTAAACAACAAGTACACATTAAGATCGAGTGCGTACAAATCTTGCGCGATAAAACAGTTAAGGTGGTCTACTCCACCCAGGCCGACTCGCAAGCGTGTTACGACAAGGGATTTTCTTTAAACGGCCTTAATGTTGATCTTTCCCCCCGGCTAAGCCCGTCACCCGTGTCATTGTTCAAGAATTGCCCTTTCATATGCCGGATCACACCATCTCATCTGTGCTGGCAGGCTATGGGAGTGTCAAGGGGGTTGATTATAGGAAAGCAGTAGATGATTGCTTCCGCTCGGGCGATCGCATCATCCGGGTGGAGCTAGATAAGCCAATCCCACGCCATCTTGTTATCGGGGGCTACCATGCCACCATCTTCTATGCGGGTCAGCCGCCATATTGTGAGATTTGTAGAAAGGAGCACTACACCACCAAGTGCCTTCTACGAAACAAATGGTGCAAGTGCAGGGAGGAAGGGCATTTACAGAGCGAGTGCTCGCAGAGAACCCGTTGTGCGCTATACAGAGAGGTGGGCCATGTCTGTGAAGAGAAGGGCCACGTAAGCAGGGATTGTCCCAAATTGATTCAATGTAGCGATTGTGGGGAAGTTCATCTTCCTGACCAATGTCCCTCCCCCCCATCCGGTACACTCTTATCTCATCTGCACCAAGTGCTCTGAGCATGGGTACACAGAGGACGATTGTCCTGTGCAGAATGAAGAAGATGATATGCAATTAGATTGCACCCCTAAGTTGCTCTTTTCTTTTCCGGTGGCGAACCCTCCTCCCGAAGGAGAGGATGACAATGATGACAATGCAGAGGATAACAATGATGACAATGCAGATCTTGTCACCCAGTCTGCTCCGGCTGCCATTCCGGAGCACCCGCTGTCCTGCCTGAGGAAGACACCAGTGTTTCGGCCCCTGTCGTCTTAAACCAGCCCATCGAGAACCCCGGGGAGGCGGGAACTGTCAATGATGACCAGGTTGAGGATATGGACCTTAGTCCATCTTCTGGGGATTCCCAGCCCCTTTTCGAGGGGGGATGAACGAGTCCCTTCTTCCGGAAGCCCTCCTGATGATTCCTCGAATGCCCCTAACGAAGGGCTAACTAATCAGAATGCCCTCAATGAAGGGTCAACTGCTACTTTAAATGATTAGGTAAACGTAGCTAATGCAGAGGGCCACTCTAATGAGGATCCATCCATTAACGCTACTCCTACTAAGTCTGGCGCCTCTACTGAGGGCCAATTAAATTCTAACGTTGTCGGCCCGAAAGAAGGGCCAATCTCTAACGCATCTAATGTAATTAACAATAAGGTTAAGCAAGTAACGACCGACAATCCAGTTAAAAGTCCTGTGCAGGCGCCTAAATTAAAAGCACCTAACCAATATACAAAGTTAACTCCTCTCCAAGTAGCCGCTCATAATGAAGCCAAACTTGCAAGGAAAACCGGCACCCCTGTCTCCAAGCTGGCCGCAGCGCCAGTTGCCGGGGCTCGCTCACGTTCCCGTTCTCCTCAGAAATATTCTATTCAGGTCTCTCCCGAGCGGGAGGACAGATCTATTAAACAAAATCAAGAGCCTCTCCCGCAGAGGACGGGTAACCGACAGTCGCGCCTAAAAGTACCCAATGTCCATTCATCATAAGCTTGTAATCCTTAACTTAGTTATGCATTTTCTACTTTCTTTAAACTGTAATGGCATTCGTGATGAGAGCAAGAGACGTGCTCTGTTGCAGTGGATCTCCAATAAAGATCCTTCTTTTCTGTGTCTCCAATTGACACACACTGTTTCCGATTCCGAACTTTCGTCCTGGTTGGCTCCCTATGGGGAGCTGATCGTTGCCTCACATAAATCTAATAAAAGTGGGGGAGTGGCCATTTTTGCTGCTTGCCGCACTAACGTAACCATAGTCCAGTCCTGGAAAGACGACGCGTGCCGCTTTGCAAGGGCAGAAATTTCTTATAACAACATTAAATTCTGCACATCCATCTACGCTCAAAAATAAGAATCCGGATTGCAACATCTTCCTCGATCAGGTCTCCGCGCTCTTTGATCCTTTGTCCCTAAATGTCATCACGGGGGACATTAATACAGTTATAGATCCATCCCGGGACAGACGGGGGGTAATCCTTCTAGGGGACCGACTTTCCTGATCGTCTTTACAATCTTGCCCGTGATTCTTCTACAATAGACACGTGGCACGCGCTGCATCCGAACCTAAATTATTTTTCTTGGAACTGGGCTAACGGTACAATTGCGTCCCGCATCGATTTTGTCTTCTGCCCCCTCAGTTGGGCGCAGTCCATTCTTTCCGGAGACATGATTCCTTGTCCCTACTCCGACCACAGTGCCTTGCTTCTGAATCTATCTAACATCCCCGGCTCGGTGGAAATCGGTCCAGGGTATTGGAAACTTAATTGTTCGTATCTGGATGACGCTATCCTTAAACAAAAAGTAACTGACCTCTGGGCCTCCTGGAAGCATGAGCGTGACGCCTTCCAGTCCCCTCTATCGTGGTGGGATGTTGGGAAGGCCCGTATTAAACAAATAATTGTAGAGTATTGCCGCCTGATGTCTAAATTAAGATCTCGTGAGTACAATAACATCTCTAACGAAATCCGTCATCTTAACATTCAGCTCGACCAAGGTTATCTTTCTATTTTGCCGCGCTGCAACAAGCTCATCTCCTTCCAAAGGGAGCTCGACCTAAAGCGCGCTAAAGCAGCTTCTATCCGAGCTCGAGTTAAATGGGCTGAAGAGGGAGAGACTTCTTCCTCCTACTTCTGTCGCTTAGAGCGAAAGCGTGCGGCCGACAAATTAATCTACTCGGCCAGACATCTTCCGGCTTAACATCCTCTTCTTTACAATCCGTTCATGCTTTCCGTGAATTTTATTCCGATCTCTTCTCTTCCACCGAGACCGATCCTCCTTTACAAAATGAAATGCTTGGCAAGGTAACATATTCTATCTCTGAGGAGTAAAGGACCTCTTGCGAAGGACCTTTCTCCTCCCAAGAATGCTATGCAGCTCTAAAGGGCATGGTTCGATCCATGTCCCCTACACAGCGCAGGGGATTGGCGACTCTTCTCCACAAGGGAGGTGAGCATACTAACATGGCTAACTGGCGTCCGATATCCCTGCTAAATGTTGACTATAAAATCGGATCGTGCACCATCGCGACCCGCTTGCTAAAAGTGATCGAGTCTGTTGTCAGCATCGACTAGACTTGTGGGGTCCCGGGCAGGTATATCGGCGACAACACCTCCCTTCTATGCGATCTAGTGGACTATTGCGATCAGACCGACTCCCCTGCGGCTGCACTTTTCTTTGACCAGCAAAAGGCTTTTGACAGAGTGGAATGGTCTTTCATGATTGCATCTCTCCACAAAATGGGTTTTGGCCCCTCATTCATTCAATGGGTCCAAACCTTCTACTCCAATCCTCAGAGTGCTGTTTACGTTATCCAGTTTACTTCTCAATTCTTTCCTCTTTCCAGAGGCGTTCGTCAGGGTTGTCCACTCTCCCCGTTGTTATATGTCTTAGTTGCCGAGGTTCTGGCCTGTAATCTGCGCGCCCACCCTGACATCAAGAGCGTGCGTATTCCGGGCACACTTACGCGAATGGCCAGCACCTGTCAGTTCGCCGACGATACGTCCATCATCGTCACTTCTGACCCGGCCATTAAAATCGTCTTCTCAGTTTATGACAAATATGAGCCTGCTTCGGGCGCCAAACTTAGCTTTGATAAGTGTTCTGGTCTGTGGCTTGGTCCCTGGAAGACAAGACGCGATAAACCCTTCAACCTCAAGTGGTCAGCTAAATCCCTGGGCATCTTTGTCGGTCCAGGGAATACTGAACACGATAGCTTTGACAAGCGTCTAAATAAGCTTTGCAGCACCCTAAGATCTTGGGGCCAGCACAACCTCTCTTTCCAGGGTAAGGCCTTTATCGTCAATGCTCTCGCCTTAACGGGGTTATGGTATACTGCCACCTCTTCTCCTGTCCCCGATTGGGTTCACCACAAAGTAACATCACTCATCTGGGGCTTCTTCTGGGGGCACAAGCGCGAACTCGTCAGTCGAGCCACCTGCTCCCAACCCAAGGAGCACGGGGGTTTCTTCGCTAAGCGGGTCACCTCCTTTCATGCCACCTGGACATATTTCTTTCGATACTGGCTTAAGCGTTGCCTGCCTCCCGGCATCAACCAAATTGCTCTCTTCGGTCTGTAAGGTCTCGACCTGTCTTTATTCCCGCCCTTCTACCAATCAGTCCTCACTGCGTGGCGCAGGTTGGTGGGGGTGGTGACATTGCATCTAAATCTTATCAGGTCCATGTCGGTTCTTCTTTCTGCTGTTCAGTCAGTCAAATGACCGTGAAAACGAGCTACATGTATCTACTCGATCAGTCTCGTTCTGTCCCACATTGTACCACCAAATGGTCCCCCTCTTACGGCAATCTGTATTGGGAGGAGACCTGGAGGCAAATCCACTTCTCCCACTATAACAGGAAAGCGATAGACCTCAGCTGGAAAGTTGCACATGGGGTACTATACACCTTAGACCAACTAATCAGCTTTGGCTACGGTAACTTCAAGCCTTGCCACTGCGGGTCTGTTACAGAATCTCTGGAGAACTCTTCTTTTATTGCCCCGTGGCTCAGAGCATCCTTGGGTGGGTAAACATCCTCTTCTTGAACGCAGAGCCCAATTGCACTTCCCTGGAGCTCCGTCATGTTCTTTTTCGAACCCGAACTCCAAATCGTCCCTAGAGTCTTTGCCCTTACTCTTGTTCTGTACAAATGGGCTATCTGGTTGTCACGGAACGATTACCATTTCCGCAACGAACGTCCTTGCATCACCGACATAATTGCCTCTATTAAAGCGTCTCTTCGTTTCTCCATCCGATGCCATTTCCGTTAACTTAACTACCAGCGTGACAGTTCTTCCTTTTCTAAGGAATGGTGTGGTAATGGAACCTTTGCTTCCATCTCGTTAAATAACATCGTCTTTACAATCTAGCTTAACCTAATCAACACTATCTATTATATAAAGTAATTTATGCAACTCTTATGTTGATTGTTGTTTTGTTTGTTGTCTTGTTTGCGGCGCGACATCTCTTCGACCGTGGATCCCAGAACACCGCGGTCAAACGTACGGAGCATGCGTAGTACATCTCGCGCAGTTGCGCTAAATTTAAGAGTAAACAAGGGCCTGGGGGAAAAAATCTCAGTTTTTTGTCATTTATAAGAACGTTTCTTAATATTTAAGGTCTATTTTTTCGTCAAAGATTCCTTTTGCATATTTGGTTGTGTTGCTCGTTTACACTTTTATTTGCATATTTACATTTTTCAAAATTCGGAAAAGAAGTTTCGACTCGCGCTGGCCTTGCTGTATTCGAGAATGTCTGACAGAGAAACATTCTACAAAACATCCATAAATCACGATGGCTGTTTTTCAGGACTTGAAAAACTTCAGTCATATCAACGAATATGAGCAACGTTCTTCTGAGTGTAAAGTGTCTAAAGTTTGAAGTAAGTATTCTTCCTTTGATTTAGTTTCCTGAATTCGCTTCAGTATAGACTATAGTTTAAAATTTGTGTTCATCAATCTTGTTTTCACTTCAGGGATTCCGAGTTGAACTGAGTCCAGAGTTGAACTCGATAAATGCACCATCCGCTTCTATTGTGGAATACTACAAAGAAATTATCAAGTTGCATACTGTTGAAGAAAGTTCAATACAACTGCTCGATGCTTTCTCCGTCTCATGTGCACAATGCTGTCGATCGTGCCTCCCAGTGCTCGGGAGTTGTGCTACGACGGTGAAAGTCTTCACAGAAAGCTCGAAAGGAGTTCGACCTTTAATCTTTATGGAAAAGGAATCATTTGCTTTAAAACAGTGCTGAGGATGAAGTACCAAGGGAATGATACTGACGGCAGGCTCCACAATCAAGCAGCTACCATTATGATTATCAGCAGTGTGTATAACTACAACTTTGCCGAGAAATGGCGAATATTCGAGACACAAAGTGGCGTTTTTCGGGTACTTATAAATGTATTGGATGAACGGAGGACAGAACATACCCATACCTGGATTATAGTTGAATATGTTTTTGATGGGGACCACCTGGCTTCATTAGAATTATATAGAATGTACTACATCTCGATCAATATTTGCAATTATAACCAAGCAACAAACATTTTTACTGAAGTTCCTCATGTGTCTGGCACCTGTAATGTTTTACCAAGTCTGCCAACTTTTAAATTGCTAATCGATATTTATTTATTAGACCCATGTTTGTGTGCTAGTAGATATTTGCAATTATAACTAAGAAATCTCAAATATTCCTCATTTTATATCTTTTGCCTATATCTTTTACTTCTCATAGGGACCCCCTTTTATCACCAGACACAGCTGTCAGCACATGGTACTGTACCATTTCTTTCTAGATTTTGCCTTTTAGTTTCAGAGAGGCAACAGAGGGCGGCTGGCCCCACCATCCTGCCCTTGAATGGGTCCTTCGAGAAGGCATGTGTTTTCACCTGCTACCTAAATACAAGTAGATGGTTGCAATTAAGCTAAGAAAATATCCTTTAGGTACCAGATATTCTTTTATATTTGGTTTTTCTGTTTTTTGCCGAGTTAGCCAAAGTTGGGCAGAAAAACAAACAGCTGTATTACTTGTCTTGGCACTTGCCATAATTATGTGGCAGCAGCAAAGTAATTAGCGATTCTCAGGGGCAGGTCTAGGAATTTGAAAAGGGAGGGGCACCATCGAAATGAGAAAAAACGAGCACCAAAGGCGCGAGTTTCTAGGGGGGTCGGGGGGCATGCTCCCCTGGGAACATTTGTAAAATTAGGGCCTCTAAAATGGCATTTCCTGCAATTTGAGTGCATTTTGCTTGCTTTAGACAGTAAAATCGTCCATAAAAAATATGGCTTGGACTGAAAAGGGGGGAGCACCGGCCCCCCTTGTCCCTCCCCTAGATCCGCCACTGGATTTTGTTGGCTACAGATATTGATAATTACTCCATCCTCCTGTAGAACTGCTTGACCTCAACAGATGTATAGATCCTACTCAATGTTGTTGTATAATTATTATAATTTTACATTTTGCAAATTTAGCAGTAACCTTTATAGAAAACTGAAAACTCACTGCTGACTGCTACTTGGTCATTGCATATATAGTTTCATCATATTAATCAGTAATGTAACAAGCTTGTAATTGTGGAGTGCTCAACACTGAGGAGTGATTAATGTTACCCTTGACAAGCATCTTATATTGCTCCCACTGTGGAACTGATTATTTGGTATTTTTGAAGTTGATTTACGGTAATATATGAGCCAACATTGTAATTATGGGAGAGGGGGTGCTATTGTTCCATTATTGTTGAATATGATTATGGTAACATTTGCTCCTGCATTTCCAAACACATGTATGTGTTTGGAATGTATGGGAGGTCATGATACATCCCTTGGTACCAAGCAAGGTATTAAATCTGAAACTTAATTGAATTTTCCTTATGCTACTCTAATGTATTCACCACACATACCAGTAGTTATATTTGATTTTTAATTTCCTTTTCTTGTTTCCATGGATGTACATTTCTTATAAAGGTGGTTTGGAGAATTTACTGTCACATAATACCTGCTGTACTACAACAATGCACATCAGCTGTGCTTCTGTTCAGAAGTTAGAAAAATATACTGGATCCTTCAATGCTATCTTTTTACTTTATTCCATGGGGTGGAAACAATGAAGAATAGTTAAAAACTGCTTACTATCTAGTATCTGGTATTTTTTTTAAATTGTTCAGGCAATGTATGTCCATTGATACATTGAAAAAAGTGGCAAGCAAGCAAAATGACTAAACAACCTACTGATTCTGAAAAGTGAGGTGCAACAATTGTTAATCTCATATATCTATTAACCTAATTCATACATTTAAAAGACATCCACTCCACGTTGACTCAGTAAACATATTTTACAGTGTTCCCACAGTCATGGAAGTCATGGAATTTAGGAAAATGGCCTTAGGTCATGGAAAAGTCATGGAAGTTCAAATTGTTTGCCCGAACAGATTCTTGCTGTTTAAAAGTTTAAAACAATTGTCACATAAAATAAAATCTGGCTTTTTTCCTTGCTTGTGCCTTGCTCTTGTGTGGTTTTTCAGGAGGGTTTTTGTCAGTAGTTATTTTTTGCACTGTTTTTAGTCATGGAAAATGATATAAGGTCATGGAAAAGTCATGGAATTTCATTCCAAGTTTCTGTGGGAACCATGTTTTAATCTGTTTGAAAAGCTCTGTGCATCTGTTGCTACTGTACATCCATATACTTTAACCAGCATTTGTACCCTCCTCATGGTACTTCAATCTGCAAACATAACGAAGATATTGTATGACGTTACTCATTTAAAGAATAAATATTTTTTAATATATAAATCTAAATATCATATAAACGTACAGTATACCATAAAATTCAGAAAATAACCCCCCTCCAAAAAAAATAAATTTTAAAAGCCCACTCCAAAAATAAATCCTCCAAATCTCCGATGAAAAAATCCTTCCAATAATAAGCCCATCTGTACTGGCTTATATTTGTATGCTAATGTACTTGAAGTACAGTCATTTTAAAGACAAAAATCCCCTACAATAATAAGCCCACTCTGAAAATGAGCCCCTGAAAAAGTGCTTGACAAATATAAGCCCATAAGCTTATTCTCAGAATTTTACGGTATATGATTTTAATCTGTTATGACTGCAAAATCATTCCCTTTTCCTTTCTATAAAACTTAACAAATAAATTTGTGTTGAACGAAACACAACAAACAACTGACAGTCAGACAGACAGACTCGTGCATGTTGATCGCATGACAGTGTAAACAGGATAGTAGATGAGCTGCTGATCGTGTATCTGATCCAAATACAGTGGTCTCTCTAAACAAAACTGGCAGTATATACTAAGATCTGGAAAACCATTCAGTCGAAAATCAGTTGAACAGTCTTAATTTAATAGATCTGATCGAGTAGATTATCCAGTAGTATAAAAAACATACAACGGAACTATTCACTAATTCAGTATTCGCTACTCACCTCTTTAACGATTCTTGAGCTCGATTCCTCTCTCACAATGCTTTAACTACATGTGTGTTTTCATTGTGAATTTGTGTCTAAAATCTTTCAATTTCAAATACGGATTCTTGCTATAGATTCCAGTTTTGAGCTTGCAAAACTGTAAACTCTTGAAGCTTTTCAATCCGCCATGTTGTCTTTGAGTGCCGCGCATGCGCATTCGTTTGACCGCGGTGTTGGTGGCGGTGTGGGGGTGGAAGAATGATTTTGTTGCAAATTTTATTCGTACAATTGGGGCTGCAATTTGTTTCGCTTTTGCCTCTCATTCTCTCCCTTTGTCTTTTTCTAACTTTTTGCCATGCAAATTTTTTTCATCTTTTAAGCTTGTACAAATTCTTC
>JAOCZQ020446269.1:0-11013 GCA_025434785.2 Epizoanthus fatuus | reverse complement strand
CTGCTGCTGTTGCCGAAATTCTCGCAGCAGACTCTGATGAAACACTAGATTCCGATGAAGAACTACTGCACTCATGGTTGTAAACACTCCACCACTGCTACCTGCTTCTGACAGCCAAGTCGAGCGACAGAACAGAACCTCTCAAAACAAGTTATCTGCTTTTGTGTCCATGCACAAAGACGATTAGGATTTAAGGTAGATCCTGTGGTGTATGCCTACAACTCCAGCCGCCAAGAATCCACAGACCTTTCGCCATACCAGGTTGTCTTTGGTCCTGCCACGCTCAGTGAGTATGCTAAATCGGTTCAAGAAACACGCGAGACGTTAGAAAGATAGCCAAGACAACTTAATACGGATTAGAGCTAATCAGATGCAGCACAGCATAGATAACACTAAAGACTGGAAGCCTTATGCAGCAGGACAGTCAGTTTGGTTAAGCAGACAAAAGTGATGGAAGTTCGGTTCCAAGTGGGTAGGACCATATACTATTCTTGCTCGTCCAGGTTCGGTTAACTTCAAAGTTAGTTCAGAAGCAGGCAAAGTTTCAGTAATTCACTACAATCACCTAAAACCCTACTTTCAGCCAACAGGCCCACGCAATAGTTTTTGCCCCACCAGAGAGTACGGAGATTTTTCAATGGTAGAGAACAATGCTCCCCCTTTAATGCCCTACGCACTGACCCTTCCCAATCCAAGCCCAGGCCAGCCCATTTGCGACAAAATGTTCCGAGGTGTGTATGGCAAAAAGACTAACACTCCTCGCAGCCTAACTCGCACCATTTCTTGTTGTTATCAATATCTTCTATGTACTTTTTTTTAGTCCTACCATTTTAACTTTATTTTTTAACACGGGCCCACAGTAATTGGCTAATGCTGTTGCGGTTTCCCAGCGAATGTTTCTTTTTTGTTGTTGTTGAATATATTGTAACCTTTGTTTTCTTTAATTATTTTGTATTGTGGCAAAGCTAGTAAAATAAAAATAAAATAAAATAAAATAAAGACTACGTTTTCTATTAAGTCTACAATTTTAAGCTCATATACAAAGTAATTTTGCTTCATTTTCGAGGGCGAAAACATCTAGCGATAATGAAGCGTATCGTATTTCAGTAACTATTGTCGTACATTCTAGATCTGTAGAGTTATGTAATCAGTAAAATATTGTAACTTTTACGCAAATGTGTTGAACCCTATTTCCTTTGACGTCCATGGGTGTAAACGGAAAATGTAGTCACTATGATTCCTATAGAAATAGAACTTGTAAACACTTCCTTGTACTGAATATATAAACATGTAAATCCTTCAGTCTTCAATATGAATAAACTCCATAACAGAGTTGTCTCTGTCCTTATTACATGTTCGCAATCTAAGCTAGTACAACAAAACCTACAACAAAGGCGAGTCAACAAACCTACAACAAAGTCGAGCACAACAAAAACTAATACAACAAAAGCAAGTACAACAAAACCTAGTACAACAAAAGCAAGTACAACAAAACCTAGGACAGCAGAACCTACGACAAAACCTATATATATATAAAACAACTCTTGAACATAGGTTAGACAAGACTGTCGAAGGTACTAAATGCAAAGAGAAGATTAACTCACATATTTTATCTACAATAAAGAAGTACTATTTTATTATCTATCCATTAGAGGATACAGACACAGAATGGCAGAAACGAGTATTGGTAGTTACCTGAGGAAACAGACTCCGAAAAACATGAATAAATCCTGCCGGCTCAACTTAGAAGTAATACACAATAACTAATTACACAATACACTTTCTTGCTGATTACTGTAAAACACATGATTCACAATAAGATTGTTTTAAATTAAAAGGTCTGTGTGCACAAGCTTTGTCATTAATGTATGTAAAGCAGCAACTAAAAATATAATATGAGAAACAAAGAAACAATGATTATGAAAATTTTAAAATAATGGTTTGGTTGTGGAATTTAGATGTTTGTCGACGACCACTAAAGTTGGATTTGTTCTTGTTTTTTCCAGAAATTGTTACACTTGTAGTGGAACTCGTATGCAAATTCGTCTCTTGTAAGTAATTAAATATTCGAAGCCCCCCAGGTGTGAACATAATAAATGAAAGCAATTGTTTTGTTGTGAAGATAGAAGGTTCCAGAAGGTTCCAGAAGGTTACAGAATGCCTTCAGTCTGACCAATCGCAGGATTTTACTTCCATAAATGGTTATAAGCTATGATTTAGTATGCTTTTAATAGTTATGTGATAGAATAGGGAGCGTCATTCGATATATTGAGTTCGATGAAAAAATAGTGGAGTCTTGAGCCAGGAAAAGATGCCACTTGGAATGGATGAACTCAGTAGAAGACACGAAAATCATGCTGAAAACGTTGAGGATCTCTTAGCAGCTATGCGAGATGTTTGGCCGCGTGGGATGGATCAACTTGTTTTCATTTTGGAGGAAATGATGACGAGTATTTCGAGAGTGGATGTGAGTAGGAGGCTGGTGGCTTTGAGGCGTGTTTTGCACATCTTTCAACTGTATATACGAGCGCTGAATAGCGAAGATAGGAGAAGGAGGGCAACAGCGGAGTATGATGAGAGTGATTTGGTGCATGGGGTACGTGAGAGCCAGCGTCGAGGGACGCATGAATGGCGTATGAGGAGTAATTCTGACCGTTCTGATTCTTCGTCTGAACGATTTGAAGTTGGTGACGGAGCTGTGTGATGGATGCTTTATCGAATGTTGTGCCTGCGGAAAGCTGACAAAGGAACGATACTACTGGCTATAGGCACGAGCTCAGCAAATGTAACAGTTTATTGGTTGTATTGTGATAAAAACTGATTTAGTCTATAGTAATGAGTTTAAAATATGAATGTCATATGTAGCGTTAACCATTGTTCTTGAAGTGATTTTATCAAATGTCTGGACTTGATCATGTTGTTATGTTTTTATGCCCGTAAGCGAGGCTAGTGACACCATCAGTTAAGATAAACCGCTTGTCGTCGAAGCAGGAGAAACTGACTTTGTTTATTTCATATGATCCTATTTGATGGTTTCGACTTCCTATGGAGTTCACAGTGTGATGTAATTGTTTCTTACCTAATAAAGTGTCGATGTACGATTATGACCTCTGTGCACGGTCTGCAGTCCTGGGTACTACCAAATCATGTTCACATGTCAGAGCTGTCCATCGACCGAGTGGATGATTGGTCAGATTGTTCTCGTTGTTCTCGCAGTGGCAATAGTACTTGCCATATTTTGGTGGTTTGGAAAAAGAAAAGTTAACATGAGAAACTGCAAACTCGTCGACATTTCCCTATCCAGGCTAAAGATTGCAATATGCTTTTATCAAGTAACCGCTGAGACCATGGAGACACTTGCCTATGTCAGATGGCCAAAAGCTCTGTCCTTCCTTGGGAAATTCGCTGAATTGATGCAGCTGAACGTATTGAACGTTGCCATACTTCAGTGTATCAAACCAAATCTTCGCATTGATGCTTTTCAGAGCATGACTGTAATGTTAGCTATGAACGCGTTGATTGTCATGTTGGCGGTGCTCGTGTATGCTGTGAGGTATGCCTACATACACATTACACAACACAATTTTAAGTGATGCGTAACTGTTAAAAAACGGTTAACGTGGAAGAAATTGTTATAGATAACACCAGTCCAAAGCAGAAAACGAAAAATCTGTAACCTCCCATTATAACAACGACACTCAAAACACAACAGAAAAGAAAGGTAACAAGGGCATTCCGACATGTAGCACTAAAAATAAGCTGTGAGAGTCCAAGACTGCAAGGATTGAATATTTAAACAAAAACTAAAACAAAAATATTCTAGTAAAAAATTGCTAAGGATTCAAGTAAGAAATATTTATAACACGAAAAGGAAGCTAGAAAGAGTTAACATTTAAATTCTATGATCTGTAATTTAGAAAAAATAATCAGAGGAATTGGAAGATTAGTACCAAATTTTTATTATACTTTATTTGTTACATAGCCCCGTCTTACCTTCTTCAATTTCTCTGCAAACTTCAAAAGACTTACAAAATATTGAAACGTAAAATCAAGACCATGTGATAAACAGAGGAAAAAAATGTTGTTGATCATCACACTTGAACCATTAAACACTCACAGAAAGAAAAATAACATCCGCGCAAAAATTCGGAAATATTCAAGATTTCTCCAGAAAGGTAATATTCCAAGTGCTCTTTCTGGCCAAACCCTGACCCTTATATCCCATTCAAAGTATGACAAAGAGAGATGAAAGACAATTAAAATGTCTAAACTCAAGCAGAGACTCAAAGTTAATGAAGCAGAAGCTAGTTAGATCAAACACAACTGTTAAAATTAGAAGGTGAAGAAGAAGAAGAAGAGAAAAACAAACTCTTGAGAATATACTCAATTATCAAAACTTGCTTACAAACATATCAAGACTCGAGAAAAGGTGTTCTGAGCTTAAAGGTAGAGTAGAAAAAAGAGACAACACAAAGGTACTGGATGTAAACAATACAATTGAACATCAGTAGAATGACATAAAAGAGATTCAGGCTCTTAGAAAGAAATGCCCAGTTGCTTGCCCTATGTGAAGGAGGGAACTACATAGATTCAGTTCAAGAAATTGTGATTGGGCTCTTCAATATGGAGATCGAAATATGAAATACTGGAGATGGAATTTATAATTATCATTGAAAACTGACAAGGAGCAAGGTGGAGAACCTACAGAGACATTAACAAGATGATGCATGGCTTCAGGGTGGCAAGGCTTTGCTTAGTGACAAGGATAGCAAGTCTCCAGCCAACTTTCCTATGTACACGACACCAGCAAGCATACAAAAGAAAGTACAGTGTTGTTGTCATTAGCACAAGTGAAGGCAGTGACACTCTCTGCTCTCAGTAACCCAATAAGCAAACTTTGAATGAAATTGAACGGAAGGGAACAGAGATAAAAAGTTTAAAGATAAACCTCTATCAGTGGTAGCAAAAGAGCTGACGTTTCAGTGTATATTGTTGGGTGAATCAACAGAAATCATTTTTTTCAATGAAGATCGAGAAAAGAGATTTCTTGAACTTATTTATTCATCCGCTCAACCTTATCTGACCAGTGTTCAGTCAATCCATGCTTCAATGAGTAAATTTTAAATCAGCTCACTGATGAGCTGGGGTGATTGGGACAATGGTCCAACTGCACAGCCAATGAAGGGGCACGCAATAAGAAGAGAACAAGGTCCAGCCATTGCAATAACCCTGCTCCTCAGAATGGAGGAAACAGCTGTTCTGGTAACTCAACTGACAGCCACAGTTGTGATATGAATTTGTCATTACTTAATTGGGACATGAAAGAACAGTGTTATGAGGAGATAGCAAAGTAAAGTGTTGTGTGTTTGTGTCCGGTTCTGTGGTCATCTCTCTTTCGCTATAAACGTGTGTGTATATGTCAGTAGCTCTGCCTGTACCTGTGGCTGTGTATGTGTATATGTATATGTAAGCATCTTAGTTTGCTACTGCGTTAGTCTATGTCTATAACTATACTGGCTTTATCTGTCTGTGATTATTGCGACTGCAGTTGTGCTGTTTTCTTTGTCTCTTGTGTTTTTATGAATATTCTGGTAGTTTAAATTATGTGTTGTTCCTAATAAAATAGATCACACATAGCCAGCAGTTACATTACTGTTATTGTATTGTAAATCAAACAACTGTGAACTCTGTCCTCTGCTGTCCATTTTAAAATGTGGTACTTTTGAAGGTTTCTCTATTACTAATTGTAGAAAGATAGGCCACCATAACACCTTTTGTAACTTATAAGATGAGATCTGAGTGCAGCTTTGCAAGATCGAGAAGGATTGTACAAAAGGACACTTTGGTTAAAGAACATTTTATTATTATATCAGTGCAAGTTTCGAGCACTTGTTTAATGATTTGGCAAGTGAGGATGATTGACAGAGTAACATAGTTTTAGAGATAGGCTAGGCTTGACAGAGTCAGCAGTAGTGTTGAGTTGGGTGTAACAAGTATTACTCCCATGGAATGAACAAAAATTATCAAACATAAAATCCTGCAGCCTCTTCTGTTTAGAACAGCTAATATTAAACAACCTACAGCAGGTAGTAATAAAACTAGAACAGTTCATGTTAAATCTTTGGAAGTAAATGTAAGTCCACAGGAACTAATGCTAAATATTCTAATCTTCCATCTACAGCAGTTGTTGTAAAATCGATCCTCCAGAGTTTAAAAAATGTCTTTAAACGATTTTAAGGAGTAACTTGTAACTTGGGGTGTTACTGTATCAAACTACAACAAATGCAATCTTATAAGGTATCCTTTTTCACTTATGAGCTCCAACAACAAATCACAGAAAGGACGTCACCAAGTCAGGAAGTCAGCATATAATTGGGTACTAGAACTGTGTACAATGCTGGTTCAAGTTGATTTTGTCTTCTGTAGATATTGTTGACGTCTTTGATTTGGTCATGAAAAATCAAACAGCCTTGCACCATGACACAGGGATGTTATCATGTAAAGCATGCTGGATGGTTCTCATTTTGATCCTGCAGCCCGTTAACCACTGATTTACTCTGATAAAAGTCGTAAACCACTGTACAATATCAAATAAAAAGTCATCAAAACCCTGAAAACACTTTGTTCTACACAGATATGGAACTTACAAATGAACAATGACAGATATGCAACCAAAGAAAGCAACAGTTATAAGACAAAATATTGAATATACAAATACTGAATGGCAGAAACTACATAGAGGACATAGAAGACACAAATGACGCCATCCTACACCAAGCTTATGACGATGCCCATCTCACCCCCGTCTCACAACATTTCGACCAACCAGGACATTCCGTTAATGACATGCTTTGAATTCCACTAGAACTTACACACGGCAACAGAGACTCAGAAAAGTTAGTGAAGTCCACCTCATAAACAAAGCTCAAACTCTGGCACCTTGCGGTATTAATAGACATAATGAATCAAATTAACCTTCTTATCATCACACCTCCTTCAACCTGTCAAATCCTCACCAATTATATTGTTTTATGTTTAGTAAACTCCTAAACTGTAGCGCCCTACCATATACTTTCATTTAGTTTCTGATAGCCCCTGCAGAAGGTCTGTATTGTAAACCGAATATTAGGCAAATTAAGTAAAGTCATTTTACAGTATCTTTTCCTGCTGTAAGGATCAGCTTCCAGCATCGTTTAAATCATTTATTTTCTGGCTACGTTATCGTCAAAGGTTATCTGCTGGCCATAATTCTGCCAACCAATATTCAAAGGGGACTATGAAAATGGGAGACCAAACAAGGACTGTCAGTATTTGTTACCTAAAGGTGTAAATGCAGTTCTCGATGTGTCGTGTGATGTTTCTTTTAAATCAGATATCATCACATCCAAGACCAAGTTCCATAAATCCCTGTCTACAACTGCTGGATGAGTCGGAATACAGCTGCATGAGTGTGAGGCATGGAGGTGAACATCAGTGGCAGCTGTGGGACAATCTCAAAGGTTAAGGTTATATCTTAACAAAGTGAATAAAGACTTGTTTTTTAAAAACAAGGTACCAACGATTGTGCATCATCTATTCATATTACAAACTGCAGCCAGCCATATAAAAGTGTGAAATCCATTTGATATGCACTGGGTGTTAATGTAAATATTTCAAAACATAGAGGGCTCAAAGTTTTGAAAGAACAACAAAGACAAACTCAGACGAGATGGAACCTTGTAAAACGTTTTTATTAATCATGAGTGTGGACATAAGGAAAATTTACCACAATGTAATTGAAAGTAATGTGAAATAACGAACCATTTTAAACCAACAGGTCTATCATGATTATTTTATAGGACGTTATGGCTTCAAATGGACAATCTGCAACAAAATCCGAAAGGTCGACAAATGGTAAAAGCAATTGCGATTGCTTTGAGAGAGAATGGCGAAAGACTGACCCAGAAAAGGTGCAGGCATATGATGATTCAAATGCTGATTTTAGCTGTTCTAATGGGGGTGATAGCTTTGATGTTAACATTGGCAATGAACATGGTCAGGCAGTATTGAATGAAATTGCGTCCACTGCAACGGGGAGTAGGCTGGAGATGTTAATGTTAACTAGTGTGGAAGAAGAATGTGTAGTCTGTAAACGGTATGTTATATGGGGAGCCTTGGAGATAAACTTAAATGTTGCATGCAACCCTGCTGCCATAACTGCCTGCAGAAGATATCTGAAGCACTTGAAGGCAATGGACGTCCCCTTAGATTTCCTCACAGTGTAAGATGGTTAAATACCGAAGCTGAACCGAGGGATGGCACTCTAAACTGATGCCAATCTGTATGATCCTTACGAACAACACTTTCACCTTTAACGACCAACATTACAGACAAATCAATGGAACAGCAATGGGGACAAGAATGGCACCATCCTACGCCAATCTTTTTATGGGCAAATTTGAACAGAAAGCCCTCGAAAATGCCCCCGACTCTCCTCTTATTTGGTGGAGGTACATTGATGACGTATTTGTACTCTGGACCCATGGCGAAGACAAACTACATAATTTCATACAGTATTTAAACAGCCTACATCCTACTATAAAATTCACAAGCTCCTACTCCAAAACAGAAATACCATTTCTCGACGTCCGCGTCCTTTTAACCGACGGAAAACTAGAAACAGATCTTTATGTCAAGCCAACGGACAAACATCAATACCTACTAAAGTCTTCTTGTCACCCGTCTCACACAAAACGCTCTCTCCCGTACAGCATGGCCCTCCGACTACGCCGCATTTGCTCAACTGACGCCCTATTCAACACACGCACAAAAGCTCTTGCTACACATTTGATTAACCGAGGATACAATTATCGCTTCGTAAAAGACCAGATTGACAAAGTTAATTTAATCCCGCGTAGCCAAGCCCTAACACCAGCGACCAAAACCAAATCCACAGACAGAATACCCTTCGTGATAACTTTCAACCCAGCTCTTCCTCACATTCCTAAATTAATTCAAGACAACATCAACATTCTTCACTCTTCTAAAAGATGCACAGAGGTTTTTAAATCTCTTCCTCTTGTATCTTACCGCCGAACCAGAAACCTGCGTGACATTCTTGTTAGAGCCAAGCATCGAAAAGCACCAGCCAAAACCCCGGGAGTCTTTCGTTGCAACAAAAGAAGATGCAAGACTTGTCCGTTCATAAGAAATGGGACAACATCTTACACTTTTTACTCTACTGGCGAGACAAGACACATACGACATCACATCTCTTGTTCCTCATCCAACGTCATCTACATGTTACAATGTACACGATGTAACAGCCAATACATCGGAGAGACTAAAAGACAGATTAACGAACGATTCGGAGAACACAGACGGGCCGTTGAAAAAGCTATCAATCACAACCATTTAGTCCAACCTACTACTGTATCAGACCATTTTAAACAGACAGGACACTCATTAACAGATCTTGAAATTATTCCCCTGGAACTTATAAACTGTAACAGAGACAGCGTCCGAAAAGCTAGAGAAGCATATCTTATTTCTAAAGCAAATACCATTGAGCCTTCCGGCATGAACAGACGTGACGAAATCTAATTATCTCTAGATTACTGTTATTTTTATACTTTATCCCTACTCCTTATTTAGTACACACCCCTTCCGTTTTATTACCGTTAACAAAGTTATTCTATTCATTTGAATTAACCAATCAATCATTAGTTAGCATTATAAATATTGTAACAGTTTGTTTCCATCCTTACTTAGTTTTCCCAGCCCCTGATGAAGGTTCGTTTTGCCGAACCGAAATATTGGGCAACGCAATAAACAAATTTCAAGCCGTCGGATCAGCCTTGCATCTTTTCTAGTTCGTCAATGTTATATCTACTTATATTTCAAACGTCCTAACGTTTTGTACTCATTTAGTTTTTTAGCCCCCCTGTAGAAGGTTTGTATTTCAAACCGAAATATTGGGCAAGTAAATTTTATTTTATTTTGTTGAATTATGTCTCTGTCTGTCTTTTTCTCCGCCGTAAGGATTAGTCTGCCGCATTATTTGAAGTTTCGTTAATAAGGTTTCTAAGCTGTGATCTGTGAAAAGTGACCTGTACTATATACTATACTATAAACGTACCGCAATCAACCATAGGTTTATATAGGGCCGGCAGTATACTACACTACTCCTTTATTGACGAGTCTCTACAATAGAATAGTTGGGAGACTGCCTGCGGCGACTAAAAGCTTCAAGTCCACAGACCGTGTCGCCTCGCTCACGCAAATCATATTGTACCACCACAGTTCATTGCACCGTTGCGTCACTTGTTGCTTAGCAACGTTTTGAACACAATTGATATCGTTTAGTATATGCCCCACTACATTTGATGATCAACATTAACTGGAATTAATTGTCTTTTCCTGCACACAGACAACACACGGAAGCCCAGCAGGTCACGATGTTCTTACTTCTGATTTTGAACTTTTAATTTTCGATTTTTTTTACTTTCAATCTTTGCTTTCGGAAGTTTAATTTTTAATTTTGCAACTTTCGATTTTTCATTTCGCAACTTTTGTTTTTTAATTTTGCAGCTTTCGGATTTTTTATTTTGTAACTTCCCTTTTTTGGTTTCACAACTTTCGTTTTTTTATTTTGAAAAAATGTGCAGGCTCAATTATTATTATTATTATTATTATTAACGTACAGTGCTTACTTAATGTAGATACTGGACGGATTCAAGGTCACGACTAAAGGTAGGGTGCGAATCGTGTCGCTGCCGTGATCTGGAGTTGTGCTCATCAATCTCTTCTCTACTCTGATGTACTGTGCTATATACTGTGGTGCGCTGCGCTGCGCTCTGCTCTGGTCTGCCCTGCCCTGCTATGCTCTGTTCTGCTCTGCTCTGTTCTGTTCTGCTCTGCCCTGCCCTGCCCTGCTCTGTCCTGCTCTGCCCTGCTCTGCCCTGCCCTGCCCTCCTCTGCCCTGCCCTGCTCTGCGCTGCTCTGCTCTGTTCTGCTCTGTCCTACCCTACTCTG
>JAOCZQ020446268.1:0-23610 GCA_025434785.2 Epizoanthus fatuus | reverse complement strand
CATCCTTTGCCTCATAGACCCGAGTGGTTGATGAAGCGGGTGTTGCTGTCGGTTATCTGTCCACTGCCCAAGATTCAGCCCGCCAGGTAGGTGACGGCCTCGAAGCCCGGATTAGAAGCACGTCTGATGCGGTTCAGGAGCAGACGGTTTACGTCGGTGACTTGACGAAAGAGTGGCTGGCTAACGAACTTATCACCGGCCAGTTGGGCCAGGACCTGAAGGATAACTTCGGGGATGTCCAGTCGGCTCTCACCGCGATGGGCACAGACCTATCTTCTGCGCTCAACGCTGCACTTACTCCCGACCCTTCAGACGGCCCGGACTTTGATGCGTACATTCAGGGGTTGCGAAGCGAGCAGCAGGCTATTTATGACGCCATTGCTGAGTACAAGCGCGCCCGAGGCATCTCACCGAACGCGAGCACCGCTGAAACAGATCGCATGGCTTCGGAATCGTCGGCACTGGGTCTGCTAATCGGAAAGGCCGAAACCGCCAAACAGGTTTTCTCTTCCCTTGGTGGCGCTATCTCTGAGTCTGCGACGAATGCGGCTATCAACACCGCGTTCATGGAGGCTCTAGGCCAGGCAACGGGAGACGCGGGCGGGGAGACCCGTGATTTTGCCGAAGAAATGCGTATGGCACTAGAGGTCATTACTGACGTTCAGAGCCAGATGCTGAACACCGAGTCGGCTCTTGCGTCGCTGGGTAAGGGTTTGCAGGACGGCGGATTGGAGTGGAGCCAGTACACGGATGCTGGCCGGGAGAACCTTCAGAATCTGATGTCCGTCATGGACGCGATGGCGAAGGAAAATGAGGGGAACCCTCTCGCACTCGCCGCTGATTACCAGGCGCTGTTTCAGACCCTTGTCAACGGAGGGTATGCCTCTGAAAAGCAACTGGCTATCCTCCAGCAAGCGATCCAGTCACTCCTTGGTCAAGCAGGTGTGAAGTCTGTTGCCGCGTCGGGCAAAGACTTCACTTCGTTCTTCAATGGCTGGGCTTCGGGCGCTGATAAGGCCGGGAGGTCTACGCGGAAAGCCGCCAAGGAGGTTCGGACTCTTGTAGACTACGCCAACGACCTGTCTAAGGTGTGGTCCCGGGCATTTGACATCCAGTTCGGGCCGGTGTCTACGATGGACGCCATTACCTCCACGTTCCAGGACTTGAGGGACGCAGCGGATGAGGCAGCCCGTAAAGTCTCGGGGCTGAAGACCGAAATCTCGGGGCTGGAAACGGACCTCGCGACCCAGAAATACTTCCTGAGTATCGCCACCCTGTATAACGACGATAACCGGGCTCGTGAAATCCAGCAGAACATCTTGGAGTTGGAAGAGAAACTTGCTGACAAGAAGAAGGAGTTGACTGACGAACAAGACTCTCAGTCCAGGTCGCTAGTCGGAAACACCAAGGCCGCGATTAACAACCGCAAGGCCCTTCGTGATATTGTGTCTGACTACATGGAGCACGCTAAGGCGTTGGCTGCATCGGGAATGTCGTCGGGGCAGTTGTCAATTGCCGTTGACCAACTCCGAGCGGACTTTATGTCGCAGGCAACCGCTTTGGGATACTCAGAGTCTGAATTGCAAAACTACGCCCAGGCTCTTGACGGGATGAAGGTCGCGATCAACGGTGTTCCTCGGAACATTACTGTCGCTGCAAGCATCGACCCCGCTATTCAGGCTCTCAACGAGTTCCGGGCTCAATATGACAAGATGAAAGGGGACATCAGCCAAAGTCCGATCACCATCCCCGTGAACACCATCGACTACAGTAAAACCGCGCGAGGAACCGCCCTCTACACGGAGATGATGTCTCTGAAAAAGGGTATTGAAGCCGGGGCGTTTAATTATGGCCCTGCGTTGAGAGATGCTGTTAAGCGTGTTCGGGATATCATGCTTGCCTTGACATCCGGCAACTACTGGACAGGTGGTTTCACTGGCCGGGGCGGTATGTACGACTACGCTGGTGCAGTCCACAAGGGCGAGTATGTGATCCCCAAGCGGGACGTGAACCAGTCTACGGGGTTGCCCAAGGCTGAGGCGCTGTCCCGGCTGAGTCGGGGTGTTCCCGGGCGTACGGGCTACGCGGAGGGTGGCTTCGTTACGGGGCCTCGGGGTCGGCAGGTGGTATACTTGAGCGGAATGAGCATCCAGCAACTTGCTAGTGCGGTGAGGACACAGATTGCGATTGGGGACAGTGTGATTGGGGCTTCGGCCAGTAAGTCGAATACAGCGCAGACTCGGGCTGGCGGTAACTAATGGCCCGACCGAAAATGTGGTTTGGAACCATTGACCGGATGAGGTGGATCGACGTTCCTCTCTCCGGTGCCGACATGTCCCCGGAGGGGTGGGGTGCGTCAACTACTCTTCTTAACGGCGGTGCTTCCGCGCGAATGTCGTGGGGCACTCACAAGAAATATGTCTTCGAGTGGGCGGACTCGTCGTCAAGGCAGTCTGCGCAGATCGTCAAGTCCTACAGGGACGGTACGTTTGGTCGGGGGCTCCTGTACTTCGTTGACCCCCTCACCTACGACCAGAACATTCTCCCCGCCCGGTGGGCTAACCCGAGCATGTGTCTCGACAGCGAAGGCCCGACAATGGCTTACGGGGTCTACCCCACGGCAGTTGATACGGTGGGCGGAGAAACCCTTGACCTCCCTGTGAAGTCGGCTTTGTACAACGTCTCGTTTGTGACCCCGGGGTACCGTTCTGATGCGGAGTCGCTATTCATCCCAATCCCCACCGGCTACACCCTGCATATCGGTGCTATCTACTCTTACACTGGCAACGCTCGTCTTTTCGTGAGTCCAGTGAACTCTGACGGAAGTCTCGGTACGGCTGTGGCGTTGACCGCTTTGTCTACCTCAGCAACGAACATCGTTCCTCAAACGTTCACAGGGGGAAAGGGCGTGCGGCTCTGGCTAGGTACTTCGGCCAGCGGGGCCTCCACCGCGACGATCACCGCTATCACCGCACGTCTTAGTGCCAGTGGCACCGTCAACACTGCGGGGCCGTGGATCGGCGGAATGGGCCACTCCGGGTGTGTTTTCGATCCATCCGTAGCCCCCACGTGGATTGCTAACACCGGCGTAAACGACGGACAAATCGGGTACGCGGCCACTTTCCTGGAAGTAGGTGACTGGGCCTAATGGGTGTAAGGACAACAGTCGGAACTCGTGTCTCTGTCCCCGGGTGGGATTTCTTTGTAGACGACTACCAGGTGTCGGAAGATACGTCACCTTTGTCGGTGACGGATTCCTCGGGCGGCGTAGGCACGTTTTCTTTCTCGATTCCGATGCCTAACACAGACCTGGAACAGACGGATAGAACTAACCCGGTGGTGGTTTACGGGGCGACTTGGCTAATGGGCCAACCTGTCACGATCACCGACACCTCGGACGGTATCACCCGTGGCGAAATCGCGGGCGTAAGCATGAGTCAGGATTCATCGCAAATCAGCGTTACCGGGTTCAGCCGACTCGATGACTTGAACGTTTACGGGGTTCAGGCGCAACCGTTCACCGGTACGCTGGGCGGTTTGATCGGATACTACTTCTCGCTTGCGGGTGTTACTTCCGACTGGAGGGTGGACACGTCAATTTCCGGTCGTTCGGTTTGTGTTCCCGGGTGGTCGGGGGAACTCTGGTTTAATCTCAAGTCGCTTCTGGCCGCTTATGATGCTGAGATTGCTTTGGTATCGGGCATCATACTGGTCCGTCCGTTGAGGACTCGCGTGGCTCCACGAGGTAAAGCAACGGCAATGAGCAACGGGGTGTCGATTACCAATCTCGCACAGTCTGTGGAGGTGTATCTCTACAGGACCTCCCCCATCACCAACCAACTCGTCTACCCCCCGGGAGGTTGGAAGGCCGAGACCGAAGTTCTTACTGTCAGCGCTGGTGAAACCTCCGAGTACACGCTGGAGTTGTCGGCGTCCGTGTCGTCTATCTCCGCGCCAACAATGACCACTTTTGTCGGTCAAACACACTCCACCTCGTCCGTTTACACGGTGGTGGCTGATGACGGATTTCCGGTTCCTGTGGCGCTCTGGCAGAGAAACGGGGGCTCGGTGTCCGTGACCATCGGGTCGGATACGAAGACCCTTGATGTCGTTCTGACGGGCGCGAAAGAAATCCCGGTGGTCGGAGGCGGGTACTCCAAGTCTTTCTCTCTTGCGCTTTCATCGGATACCTCCGGGTCGCGCTATTCCACACTCCGAATCATTGGCTCCGGGGTCTCGTACGTCCGTGAGAAGTTCACGTTTGCCACAGGGGTCCCTGCAACGGATGCACCTACTGAAGTTGGCGTCACTATAGACAACCCGTTTATTACTGACCTAGACACCCTGTATACTGCGGGGGTGCGCGCCGCGTCACGCTACAAAGGGGCGGTTCTCAGTTTGACCGCCGAGTTGACCGATGTGCATGTCCCCGGTGTTACCGAAACTGTGGCGACTTCCGACTACGGAACGGTGCGGTCTCAGGTGGTCGCTGAAATCGGCGGAACCCCAACGTATGCACAGGTGAAGACGTGGAATGCGGCAGAGGGCTTGACCGCCTACTCGGAAGACAAGTCCTACTGGACGGACCGAATCCTTTCGTCTTTCTCCGCGCAGACGTTTGGAAACGTGGCTGGCGCTCGAATCTGGGACCCACTAACTAAGCGGTATTACCGGATCAGGTCTGCAACCGTAGGGCCGGGGGGCGTGTCCATTGGATCGGCAGACGATGACACAACCTACTCAGACCTGAAAAACACTTTCACGGGAAAGACCTACGCCGAAGTGAAGGCTCTCCGTGGCAACGTGACCTACGCCCAGGAAAGGATGGCTGGCTACAGTGCTTAACCAAATTGACCCTTCCGATGTGTTTCCTCCCCGAAACCTGGGGGCCGGGGAGCAGTGGGGGAGGACTCTTGAGAATCGGGTTCGCTCTCTAGAGCAAGCGATGCTCTCTGAAAAGCAGTTCACAGCCGGAGCCAACCGGGGTTTTGCATCGGCTCTGGGCACACTCTCCCAAACAGTGCTTTCTCTGCGGGGGGTAATTAACGCGGTGCCTTTCTCCGTGCGTCCGGTGTCAGGAACCACCCTCAGTACTTCCGCTGCTAACCCCCTGATCGCCTTTAACCTCCCTGGACCCACCGTCCCGCCGGTTACCGGAGAGTACGACGCATCTGTCTTTATCGCCACTGCGGCAATCACGGCCCCGGCTGTTTTTACGGGGTCGAGTAACAGTCTTGCGGCAATGCTGGAGACCTATGGAAGTTCCAATTTCGGCGGTACGGCACCTACTGTCACGGTCTCGGGGGAGAACGTTGTTTTCACGCAAACGGTGTACAAGGAAGGCCCCGGAACGACACGGGAGACCCCCCTCACCGAAGACCTCCGCCTAATGGCCCGTTTCACTAACGGCACAACCACCTCCGTGGTAAACCCGGACGCGACTGTCTCGGGGATCATCGTGTACTACAAAACCAGGTACATGGGTTAACTGATAGAATAGGAAGTACTATGGCAACGACTTCTCCGAACAACATCTACTACCCAACGGATGCGTCGAATTATGACCCCCCCGCCGACCTCGCTGCAATGGCTAATTCAGTACAGGCGGCTCTCACTAATGGAACAGGCTGGTCTTACTCCACGACGCCCCCTTCTGGAGTTACGGTGGGGAACGGAACCCTCGTTCAGCGGTACCGCAGAGTCAACGGCACGGTTTATGTCCAGGGGTCGCTAATCTTCGGGTCCACCACCTCTTTTACGGGTTCTGGCGGCGTACTAGTCACCCACCCTGGGGGGATTTCCGCCACCGGTGTAGAGGCTTACCAGTACGCCGCGCTCGGTCAAGTTTCGATTCTGGATGCGGGCAATACCTGGTACTTTGGGCGGGTGCTGGCTCAAACTCCGACCTCCGCGTTTATCGTTTTCGACCTAGTTACTGGGACGGCATCGGCGTTTGGCCCTATCTCCAGCGTCACCCCTATCACGTGGCAGGCCGGGGATATTCTCACCTGGACCTACACGGTAAGCGTCGTCTGATGCGGTTCATTAGTGACGGCCATTGGCTGGAGGACGCTGCGGCTGATGGCTATCTGTGGATGCTCCGTGACGGGTGTCCTCCTGGAATTACCGACGCCGGACGCACTCACCAAGAGCAGATCGACCTCTTCCTGTCCCGTTACACGACCAATTTCGCGCTGTCCTCGATGCGTGACAAGCAGGTCTGGCAGGGAAAGACGTATTGGCGCAAGCGCGGAGTAGAATCTGCCGCCACACCCGGAACGTCCAATCACGAAACAGGCCGAGCACTCGACCTCCCCGAACCAGCAAGGTCCTGGATGCACAAGCACGGCGCAAAATACGGATGGGTCGGTAACCGTGTCAAGGGTGAACCCTGGCACTTCGAGTTTGTCGGAGGTCCAACAACCCCCACACCCACCCCCCTCTTCAACGCAATGGAGAATGACATGAGAGCAGTAGCCACCCCGTCAGGCCGTAGGTTCGTCCTCGGAGAACTGACTTTTCAGGACATGAGCAAGTTGTGGGCTCACGCCTCCCACGAGGCCAAGATTTGGAACCTTGACACGGGCTCAGAGCCGCAGGTTATCCCCGACGAAACGCTCGACCTTGCTATCGGTCAGATTCAGCAACGGAGGGCTCAGTTGGCGAAGGCCCTGAAAGACCTCGGCGTCTAATAGACACAGCACAAAGCCCCCGGTGTAAGTGGCCGGGGGCTTTTGCGTGCCTAGAGGATCGAGTAGTTTGACCATCCGTGGTTAGCGAGGGTCAGGCACATCACGCCCGGGGGGCTGACCTCTCCGCTCTTCCGGGTGAACCACGCTGAACCGCCATCGAGCGAGGGGGTTCCAAACACGATCCGCCCATCCCCCACCGGAAAGTGGTAATCATGGTGGTAATGGCCTGCGACCCACACGTCTGCGTCCCAGCCTGGCCTGCGACCCACGATCTGGTTCTTCACCCATTCCTTCATTCGCTGCGGCGTACCGGAGTGGTGCCCGTGGGTTAGTGCGACCTTCGTCCCGTCGGGAAACTCAACGACTGCCGTGTCTTCGTTCCGTTCGGGGCGGTGGAACACCACGTCCCAGCCCCGTGCCTCACACATCGTCTTGACTAGACGGAAGATCATGAGACCCCAGTCGTTCTCAGAGCCAAAGGGATTGACTTTCATCGCATTCCGGGCTTCACCGTGATTCGAGGTCACCGTCGCAACGTGGAGTGTCCCCACGAGGGGAAGCAGACGCCCAATCGCGTTCACATATAGCGCGACAGCATCCTCCACCTGCTCCGGGAGTGAACGGTCAACCGTAGATACCTGTGAGGGGGTTGAGAACAGGTTTTCTACCAAGTCCCCCATGTCCGCGAGGAGTCCGTGCTCCGGACGAGAGACTTCCCAACGTTGGGCCACGCGCTCCATCGAAGCCTGGAATCGAGCGATGGTCTCGGGGGTCCCTCCCCCCGCTTCCCCCGCCTTTCCCAGTTGCAAATCGGCGGGAAATGCACATTCCACCCCTGGGGTGAAGGCGGTTGGGAGTTTCGTCATCGGCCACCCGAGAATCAGGTTGTTGATCCGCTCGTTGTCGATAAGGGCCGTAACACCTTCCTCCGAGGGAGCATATTGGAATGACTGTCGCCAGGTCCCGTCCGCAAGTTGCCACGCACGCCGGGGAACGCCAGCGGTGTCTACCCAGTCGGGAGCGCCCTCGGTTTCGGTTGAACTAGAACCGAGCCCCAGGTCAAACCCGTTCGCCTCCGCCCACTTCTTGTGTCTCCGGATTGAAGCCTCTGAGCAGTCGATGATTTGAGATAGCGCAACGTTACTCAGCCCCCAATCGAGTTCATCTGGCCCATATTTGCAAACCCCACACTGCTTCTGATGGGTGTCAGTCAAGTTACTTACCCTTCTTTCTGTTCATCCTAGTCTAGCACGCATTCCTCAACTAGCGCCCCACACAAGCCACAGTAGAAGTGCATTGCTCCACAGTAGCAGATAGTGCGGTCGAAGACTTCATACTCGGGAGGGTGATCACACATGGCAAAACTCCTGAATCATCCGGCTTGTTGGCTCGTGCTTGAGAACCCGGGAGGCGTAGGAGATTCCGTGCAGAGTAGCGGAGCGGGCGTCATTCGCGTCCTTGCACCCCACTGTCTTCCCCGTTACGTGCATCTGATTGGCCTTGAGGAAGGCATAGGCGTTCTTTTTCTTCTCTCCGAGGGTCCGACCGCCATACAGATACATCTCCTTCGGCTGACGCCACGTAGGGTGCGGAAAGTGGGGCATAATGCCAAGGGCAATCAAAGCCCCTTCACACCTCAAGGGCTCCACTGAGTCCCGGGTCAGAGCGTAGTTCTCGTGGGAGATAGGTTGGAACTTCTCTGAGATGATGCGAGTGTTGTACGGGAAGCACTGATCTAACTCGGGTCCAAACAGCCGAAAGGTCCCCGCGACATCTTCTTGGTAGCGCTCAAAGATACTCTCGATGAACTCTATAAGCGACGTAACGCCGCCCTCAAACTGCCACGCCTTCACGAGCGAGTACGGTTCGGTTTCGGTGAAAGTGCCCAGCGCCACTCCCGAACTCTTCCCGGGGTCAAAAGAAAGGACGTACTGCCGACTCACTCGCTCACCTCCTCGACGGTTTCGATGGGGGACGTACGTGACCACAGGTCGTCTGCGGTCCAGGAGCCCCGTTGCCAGAACACAATGGACTCACCGGGACGGATATCACCTTCGATGTAACTGAGCCGAGTCCACGTGTTGTTACGGTACCACTGGCCTGGGGCGCTACCCTCACCGCATCTCATGAAGCGGTTTCCGTCGATCAAGTACACGCGGCCTGATTTTGTTGTGACTTTCAACATATTACTGGCTCCTCCACCATGGGTACGCTTCCCACGAGTCACGTCCTTGGAACTCCGCATCGTTAACACGGTAGATGCCTACGATGGGCCACCCCCGGCTTACAATGCAACTTGGGGGCAACGTCTCCTCGTCTACAATCGAGTACCACTGAGGGTTATCCCCGCACCAACGCCCATTTTCATCTAGCCAGTAAACTTGGTAGGTGCAGTTGGGCGTTTCCGCCCAAACCACGATGTACATCCCCGGTTCGGTGGGAAGTCGGTCGAGTGCCCACTGGTTGTCCTCGTCCTCCTGTTGCTTTCGTTTTGCTTCTTCAGCAGCCTGGCGACGTTGCTCCTTCTCCGCCGTCAGCGCGGCTAATTCTGCTCGCAGTTCCTTAATTCGTTCCTCACTCATCTCCATCTCCTTCCTAAAAGTCCCCGTAAGCGACTTGGTAACATGTGAGGCCAAGTTCTCGCCAGAGGCGCACAACTTGGTTTCGGTCGTCAAAGACGCCTTCCACGCAGTACTTGTCGCGGATGTAAAAGCCGTTCGCGGGAGACCCCTTCACCCCATCCCAAAATCCCCGTCCCAAAACTCGTTCGCAAAACGGTTACCTCGCATCATCTGTCCTCTCTATCAAGATCGAAACTCCGCGCGAAACACGGAGGGTAATTACAACTCCAACTGTGGATCGCGACTTGGGCTCCAACCCACTCCGTCCACCTCCCGGATTGGGGTACCTCTCCCAAATCAATCCTCACAAACTGGAGTTCCAGAGGTGCTCGAACCGGAAACTCCAGGGTGTCGTCGTTCACTGATTCTCCAATCTCGCGTCTAGCATCTCGATCCACAACTTAAGCCCCTTCGGGTCCAAAGGATCGAGGCACGCACGGAGGAACCCAAATACTTCGTTGGGGTAGATAGACTCCATGACGCACATCCGGGTCGGTGCCTGACCGTACCACAGCCGCCAGTGGTTATCAACGTGGTAATACCTAATGTAGAACTTCTGCTTCACCAGCACTCCTCCCAGGGTCCGCTTCTTGTGTGCCGAACCTCGAAGGGTCCTAGCCAGCGCCTGCCGCACGCCTCGGCGTTGGACCCGTCATACTGCACGGCCTCGCACGGCTTGAAGTCGTGTAAGTGGGTTGGGGTGGTCATTCGGTCGCCTCCCCAAGCGCCCGGGTGATGGCCCGCACGGTCTGGCATGGGTGTGCAACGCGCGCCCCCCGCTCGCCCCTACAAGAGGCACAGGAGTATTCGATGTCGCTTTCGCCCCAACATCCACACTCGTGTATGCCAGCCTTACCCCAACACTCCGGGCAGGGATCGTCATCCCTTGGGCCCGTCCCCCATGAGAACACCGCGTGAACCGGCTTGTGCAACTCCAACACCGCCTGTAGAGCCGCTCCCACGGGCAGTCCTTCCAACTGTTCCGGGGTCGTGAGGGTGGTCATGATTCCTCCTTGGGCCAGTTCAGTGGTTTGACGGCGAACGAAAGCGCGGTGAAGACGAGTGCAGTTGTTCGCGACGCATGGTTCATCTTTCCGAACGAGCGGCTGATTCTCTTCATGTTTCGGCGGTCCCTCCTGTTCACGCCTCGTCCCTCACTTCTGCCGTTGCGGCGTCGGACTTGATGCGCTCAACCACGTTCACAGCGTCGGCCTTGCGAGAGTAGTCTTTGCTCCGGGCCAGGATGTTGCCATTCGCAGCCTTGATGCGAATGGCGAAATCGCCAAGGCTCGTCTTGTACAGTTCAAAATACATTACTGCTCCTTCCACGGACTAACGGGGTCTCCAGCGATGAACCGGAGGCCCGTGTACTCCTGCCACAAAGCCAGCAGTTCGTCGTCCTTCGCCACGATCTTGGTCACGAAGTCCAGCATCGAACCTCCGTCAGCCACGTACTCCCGTGCTTGCTCCACCAAGTCAGGCAGGTACGGATACACCCGCTCCAACTCGGAGACCGCGATTCCACACTGTTCAGGACTCATCGAGCACCTCCGGGTCGTAGTCCTGGATCACACGCTGACGAACAGCGGGAACTAGCGCTGCGCCCGGATTCCAGTACCGGGCATAGGGCATATCGTCCCGAGCCCACTCTTCTGCGGTGTCACGGTCCTTAAACTCGTCATCAAACGCTTCAACGAACACTCCGTCCAGGATGTACCCCGCGACCCACACTTCTCGCTCTTCCATTACCTTCTCCCTTCTGTCCAAACTACCTTATACTCTGACTGTAACACTGTGGCTCCTCAAAGTCAAGTGGTTAATGCCCCGCCAAATACCAGTTGTCCGCAGGCTTTCCAGCAGACATCGTGAACTCAATAGGCTGACTGACGGGGGTCTTGGGGTCAAACACAATCGTCATCCTTTCTGTAATCCACGGAATGGCTGTCTCCAACTCGGGTTCGGGAATGCACCACACCACAGCGTCATGGATGGTCGCCCTAATCCACCGGATAGCCTCAATCCGCTCGTGCGCAATCCGACGAAGGCCCTGGTAAAGAACCTCGCGGGTCGAAGATTGACCTATCAAGGCACTAGACTGGGTGAATGACCGACCGTCGTCTACCATCATCCTCCGACCCCACGAGTTTGTCACCCACCCCGTGTCGCCTTCCCGAGTTACCTCATCCTGCCACCGGGCAACCCAGGGGTATGCCTCTCGGTATTGTTTCAAGAACCCCTTGGCCTCATCCAGACTCACACCCAGAGTTTCAGCCAGCCTCCCCGCTCCGCCCCGGTATGACATGAGGTGCGTCCCTGGTTTCGTTTTGTTCCTCCAGAACACCGGGTCTGAGTCATACTTCTCATCTCCGAAGAAGATACGGCCCGTAATCTCGTGCATGTCCGCACCGGGCTCAAACCGCTTAGCGAACTCTGGGTCACCCGACACCGCCGCAACAGCCCGCGCGTCAGCCGCCGAGTAGTCCAGTTCCACTAATTTACATCCCGGGTCTGCGATGAAGTACGACTTCTCTACTGCCTTATCCCCGCGCGCGGTCCACACCGTAAGCCCGGGGCGCTGGACGCTTGTCCGACCGGAGCGTTGGAGGCATGTAATGTCCGGGTGGACTCGACCGTCAGCGTGCATCGAGTCGAGTGCGAGTTGGGCGAGGGATCGTTGACCCTTGAGCATTGCGAGGGCGGACCCAAACTCGTGAGCGTCAGTACCCTCCGTGAGAGCCAGCAAATCCTCTCCCCCCAGTTTCGGGGCTCCGGTGGGGGTGCGGGGCCAGTCGGGTCGGGTATCGGGCTTAATCCCGTGCTCGGCCAAGACCTGCATGATGACAGCCTTGCCCTTTGCCGACGCCCAGGGGGACTTACCTTCGGTGGGAAAGTCGTACGTCTCAACCAGGTGGGCCATGATCCGATCCCGGTTGGAGTCCAACTCCTGGACCCTCGCACAAGCCGCCTCCGCGTCAACAAGCCACCCGTTGCGGCTGATCTGAGCGTTGATGGCCCAGTTTACCATCTCATCCCAGATATAGGGTCCTGAGTAGTCCTGAGCCTTGATCTGGTCACGCTGATAATACCACAGCGCCCGACCCGCTTCGATATCCCCCTCCGCGTACTCCAAAAACTCGGGATCGTCAACGGGAATCAACCCGTAGTCTAAGTCTCGAACAAGAGTCTTTGGCGGGTTGTACTTCTTCGCCAACTCAGTAAGGCTTCCCACCTTTCCCGGAAGTCCGTGCTGGTACGCCAGGTTGTCAAGGGAAAGCCATCGCATCGCTTGTTCTGGCTTCGCGGCATCGTAGAACGTATGGCCGTTGCGGTCGGTATATGAGTATGGGGCGGGGGTAACCAGACTTCCAAGGACGAAGGTGTCAATCACCCGGTGGTCCAACGTCATCTGCAACGACTCGATGCTGTCAGTCCCAAATAGCCACGAGAGGTCATAGAGAATGACGTTGTGACCCACCACGTAGTCCGCGTTGCGCACAACAGCCACAAACTCATCATAGTCGGTGGTGACCTGGATGGGTCCGTCGTCAATCGCGTACTGCCCCAAGCGGAAGAACTCACGGGCGGACATCGAGTATTCGAGACCCGCGTTGTGCGTCTCGCAGTCGATGAAGGCGTAGTGCTTAGCCATCTAGAACAGTCACCTCCATTGTTTGATCGCAGTTGCCGCAGGTAAGGTCCAGGTCTAGGAACCTCTTGGTCACGGGGATGGGCTCGGCTTCACATCCGCAGGTCATCCGGTATTTCGCCCGGGTCTTTGTCTCTTCCGGTTCGATACTACCTGCTCGGAACGCTGTGATGGCGGTGTCCAAGTCCGAAATCACAGATGCGTAACGAGCGCGGGCTGAGGCGGGTACATCCGTCACGGACCACCCAATCGTCGGGGCCTTTTCGATTGTCAGACCAAAGCGTTCCGCCACGGCCTTGAACCCGGAGTTATGGTACCGACCTCGGTTCGAGGTGTCCTTGATCCCGTGAGCGTGGCAGTAAGCGTGCGCCAGTTCGTGGACAATGGTTCCAAACGTGGCGGTACCTCCGCGCGACAGCGACTCACCGGACAGCAGAATCTCGTGAAGTGGTTCACCCCCGCCCTCGCCACGCTCGCGCCAGGTCGAAGCGGCGAAGTGTCCGTGCTTACCTGGAGCAGATGCTCCAAGGACAACCACAGGCTCGGGAATCCCGTCGTGATCCGCGCGGACGGCCTCGATGACTCGGGTTACCGCTTGGAGGATCGGTAGAGTCGCGGTCACTTCAACACGTCCCTCGCCCATCGAGCACCTTCGATAAAGGCGGAGCGCTCCACCTCGGTATAGCCCCAGTCATCAACGCGACATTCATTGTACGCATCCCACGGCTCGGGGTACCTCTCCAGCGCCTCGCCCCACGTCAAGTCAGCAAACGTGTCGAGATTCACGAACTCTTCGGCCCCATTCTGTGGGATCGTACCACCATCGTTCTCGGACGCGCTGGGCGCACCACTCAAGTCGTCGGCCATGCTTTTCTCCCTTCACTGGATCGAATGACATGGACTTTGCAGTCCGCATCAACTGGTCTGAAGCCCGCCACGGGTCAGGTCTAAAGTGTAACCTCATGCGGGTAAGTAAGTCAACCTCTGCGTACTCTGGCGGAGCCCACATCGCGTCAAGCGCTTGGTGCGTGCCTTTCTCGGCGTACCTCATCCAGTCGCTGAGACCCACCCGGATCACGTCCTGGCCGTCCCTAATTATCTGGCGAGCCCGGATATGGTCGTGGACTTCAAACCAGTCGTAGTCTGAATCGGGCCCAGCCGTACCGTACAGCCTACTCCCGGCTACTACTCGGAGCAGAATCATCAACAAACCGCCAATTCGAGCCCAGGACCCTCGTGTACCACCCGCCGCCGTCAACAGCGGTAGCGCCACACTTACACCTACGGAAGTCGTGTCGATACCGAGACCACAACTGCTCACCACACACCCAGCACGCCACGAATGGCCCGAACTTTGGAGCCCAACCACACCCGCACTCCGACTCCTGAATCGCAAACTCACTATGAGCCTTCACGTACTCCACCGTGTCCGGGTCTAGCACCGCTTTACCGTGAAAGCACAGGCGGAAGAACATGGTGAGGTTCTCGTCCCACATCAGGTCAGCGTTCCGCAATGGGTGGTCCGAAGGCCGATGGAGCACACACGACGTACCGAAGCATTGAACCGCTGTATGACAGTTGTGTAGCGTTTGCGAAACAGAATCGTCAATCACCACATGCCACGTTCGGTCATCTACCTGCTGAAGTTCTACGCTCATCTCCCACTCCTTTCCCCTACCGCTTGTACCAGATACTTGTGCCCCAACCTGTAGAGCGTGGCTTTCAACTGGTTCCTTGTCTTTCCAAAGATACCGCACAAGTCGTCCCATGTCAACCCCGGGTTGGTTACAATCAGGTACACCAACTTCGCCCCATATGGCTCTGACTTCTTGCTGGGCCCGGAATGCAAATCGAGACGCTGAACCAGGTCACGGCGGTGGTGGACGATGAGTCGAGAACGCAACTGATCCCTAGTCCGGCCAGACACTACGGAATACAGATCACCCCACGTCGCCCGAGGATGAGCCTCTAGGTACTCAATCAGTTCCCGATGATACTGCCGCGACTTCGAGGGCTTATACCTTTCACGACGATAGCACGGCTCACACAGCCCGTACGCCTTCACCGGACGGTCAGGGTGGCACTCACTTCGGGTCCGCATTGTCGGCCCCGTTCAGCAGGTACTTGGTCTTTCCTCCGTGGGTTTCACGAACGATCCGCCCGGAAGACATGAGGTAATCCAGGAGCAGGTCGATGTCCCGCTTGCCACCGAAACGCACGAGGTTTGCAAACTTGTCGTAGACCTTGGTGTCCGTCACGCCGTGTGGGTACTGTCCGATGTACTGCTCAATCAACGCCATATTCTTCACAAACTCCCCATTACCCGCCGCGTCTACGACCTTGAACAGGTTGTCGAACCAGGTCTGGGCGTAGTACAGGGCTGTAAGTGCGTCGATCTTCCGAATCACACGCTCACCCCGGTACAGGGCAAGAAGCCCAGCACACTTCCACACGGTCTCCCGGGCCAGACGGGTGATCGCCGGTTCGGTGGCCTGGTAATTGTCGCGGGACCTAGCGTACTTATCCATCATCATGTGGGCGTGGATCATCAACGCTTCCGCCTCTTCCGTCCAGTCTAGAGACACTCGGTCAGACTTGAAGCCACGTTGGGCCATGACCAAAGCGCCTACAAGGTCGTAGCACAAGGGGTTCACACCGCCGTCATCGTACTTACCCCGAGCGACCTGGAACCTTCGCTTGTCGTCCCTATCCGGTGCTGAAGCGAAGCCCCAGTTAACACGAGCAAGGAAGCCCGAGTACCACATGTCCAGGTTCACGAACGTCAGAAGTCGGTCAGGGGTTGCAAGCATGTCCAGGCCGAGCGAGGTCTGGGCGGAGCGACCCTTCAACTCCTTGAGCCTGACCTTCTGTACGGGCGGAACATACCCGTCATACCACTTCGCCAGGTTGTCCTTCAGCCCCGACATCCAGTCTTTTCGGCTCAGGTTCTCGAAGAAGTCTGATGCCTCATCATGGATAACCGCGCTCACCTTCTTATCCCGCTCCAGTAGAGCCTCGTGCATTGCCTCGGGGGATGAGCCCGCGCCAAGATTGAAATACGTTTCCTCCGGTTGCTTCAGTAGCAAGTCGAGACACGTAGACATCTCCTGGAAATGAGCGGTCTTACCTGTACCTGATTCACCCATCGTAATGAACCACAGGTTGAGGGGAATGGGCTTGGACATGGGGAGGAATGCCTGGTATCCGAATGCGGAACTGAGGAGAGTCCACGCCATCGGAATCGCGTAGTCGAGATTCACCCACCCCTTCATCCTGCGCGAGGCATCTACGTACTCGTCAATGAACGTCGGGTGGGACAGCACCAACTCAATCTCGTCGGGGCGAAGAAGGCTGGGGGTCGTTCCCGCGACCACGGTTTTCCGTTCGAGGCTCGGGTTCTCTCGCTCCGGGGGGAGTTGATGCTCCGATTCGAGGACGCGCTGGTGAACAAACTGTAGTCCCCACTCCCTAGCGAGGTCTCGGGTCTTCGCGCAATTCCACAGGATAGACGTGGAGACCAGCGGGTCGGTCTGGGCTTGGGCAAGAGCCCGGAGTAGAGCGTTAAAGTCTTGGCGGTCGCCCGGGGTCCCGGTAACCAATGAGTCCAGAACCTGTGCGGGAATGAGTGCGGGGGTGTAGGGCGGAAGGGACTTTCTGAGTTCGATGGCGTCCCCGTACTTGACG
Organism: Epizoanthus fatuus; assembly: GCA_025434785.2. Lineage (NCBI taxonomy): Eukaryota > Metazoa > Cnidaria > Anthozoa > Zoantharia > Epizoanthidae > Epizoanthus > Epizoanthus fatuus. Next base: position 6,967 of record JAOCZQ020446268.1, on the reverse strand, counting down.
ATGCCCGACGCCAGTGCCTCAGCGAACTTGGGACCCCACTCTGACTCGGGGGTTCCGTGCCCGCTGGGGTCTCGATTAAGCCACGCCTCTTCCAGCCGGGTGAGGAGTTCTGGAACGCCAGGGTTCCCTTCCGCACCAAGTCGAATTGCCTCGTGCTGGGCTGACACCATTTCTGAGTGAGAGAAGTCGTCCCTCACCCTGTCAATCGCACGACGGACCAACACGTTCGGCTGGCCGGGTTCGAGGGCTGCGAACCACTCCTCGGTGGAGCCGTCAAAAGCCGCGCGGGATCGAACCTCGGCGGCGTCCAGCAACCACTCGGGAGCAGGCTCAAGTTCAGAACGGGACCCGGGGACATCCCCATACCAGACAAAGAAGGAGTTACCCGCCCTCCGGTCAACGCCGTTGATATTCCGGTAGTCAGAGCGACCATTAAGCCCGGGAGTCCCAGGTTCAACAGAGTACACAAAGTGCGTACCCTCGCCCGACGCGGTGGAGTACGTGAAGGTCACATCCGGCTCAAGGAACATGTCGTCCAGGTTAGTGTAACCATCAACGGTTATTTCACCTGACTCGTCTCGCTTGATGTCGATGTCCAAGACACACAAGCCTGAGGGTCCCGCCCACACACCTACCTCAGCGCCATCCCAGTCGAATGAGCGAATGAGGGTCGGGTCATCAGTGCCGGAGTAGAAGCCGTTGGAAGTCCGAGGGTGCTTGGTGAACTTGCCTTTACGCTTCGGGTCAGGCCGAACGCTCACGGGGAATACGTGGATGCCCAACTGCGCGAGCCCCAGGGCCTTATCCAGCGACAACACAATCCCCTTTCTTCCATTCCGAGACTCTAAGCATAACACGTAGGTGCCGCCCCTGGGACTTGAACCCAGAACCCTCCGATTAAAAGCCGGATGCTCTAACCAATTGAGCCAGAGCGGCAAGTGCCCGTTTGGTTCAGGACGGGCTTCCTGCAAGTTATCATCGTCCTACGCCTAACCGAACATGTTCCCTACACTACACTCTGTAACTAGAGTGGGGGAGTCGAACCCCGTCTCGGCTATCCTAAACGTGCTCCAATGGCTTGAACCGCTCAGCAAAGCCCAGTTACAGACTTTCAATGCGGTCGTGGAGATGTGGAGAGTCGAACTCCAGTCCGTCCGAGGTCCGCGTGCGGTTTTCCTCGTCCGTCGAAACCAATCCATCCCCGTTGCCGAGCGCTCCAGTGACCATGCTCGTACCGAGCAACCGCAGTTAGCCAACTCAGTCCTAAGAGTCTCGGCAACTCTTAGGGGTATTGGCCCTAGTGTGGAGCGTGCGCGTTGCTGGCCGGTGCGCTTGCCGGTTATCATACCCTGCACGGTCTTAGGCTGATCGACCCAGTGTGCCGTGCCTTGGCCCCATATTTGTGAGGTTAGAGGTTCAGCCGGTCGAGAGCCCAGCCACCAAAGAACCAGCCAAACAATCCACCGCCGAGAATGTTCCAGGCGGAACTGTGCTCAGGCCCAAGAGCCAGTTCGAGCCCAACAATGATTGCAGCGTTTCCGAGGAGGAAGACCGCGATCACAAGAAGCCAGTCCTTCCACGTTGCCCCCGTCACAGCACCTCCACGAAAGAGATGGTGTCGAGGATCGTAGCCTGGGCCTCCGTGGCCTCAACTTCGTTAGCCCGGTTGTGGGCTGAAAGAAGCAAGCCCATCACCGCGTCCTTGTCTTTAGCGTTCATTACTCGTCCTCCTCTTCGTCTTCGTCATCCTCGTTCACCAGATTCTCCACCAGTTCCTCGGCGGCGAACACTGCGTCCTCCATCGGACCCCAGAGAGACTCCAAAGTGACCCAAATGTCCTTCAGGTCCCCCTCCTCGTCAAGGTCCGTGCTACGAAGTCCGTAGTCGAGAGCGTCCAAAACACCGCCCTCCCAGAAAACCTTCTGAGCGAACGTCTTGGCGTCCATCACTCGTCCTCCTTCCTGACCAGGATTTCAAACCCAGTCCCGTAGTACCCGTTGCCGTCTGATCCATCGAACTGCATGAGGTTGATTCGCTGGTCACCCACGAAGACAAAGATGCGGTAGTAACCGTCCCACCTGTCCTCGGGTGCGTCCGGGTCTCCCGGCTCGAACACAGGAGCCTCGTAGTCTCCAGCGGGGCGGTAGTCAAACTCCACCCGGGTAATGATATTGTCTGTCCCGTTCAAAACGGAGAGGTCGTAGCAGCCAGCGGAGCAGGCACACCCCCCGTCGTGCCCGATGGCCTTAATGACGGTACCGTTATCCAAGACGAGGTGCTCCCCGTCAACCTTGGTCACCGTTCGGCCCATGAACAGAGCCTCTAGTTCCTCGGTTTGAGACTGGTTGAGTCGGATAACCCCTGGCTCATCATTCCTCCTCCCGGTTGAGGCGGAACCGCGAATGGGCTGGAACTGGGTGTCCATCACAGACCCGCCGTCTCCAGGATTGTGACCTGACCAAACTTCAGAGTCACGCCAGCCTTGGGCTCGCCCTTGCCGTCGATGTACGCCCGAACTTCCTGGCGCGCGTCATCAATCCTGATCTTGTCGCCCTTATCCACACCAAGGGCTTCCAGCGCTGATGCGGCGTCACCGAAGGCAACGTAGTCGTAATAGACGGTACCCGTGTCAACCCACTGACCGTCATGACCCTTGTAACCCTGGTTCACAGCGACCGTGATCTGGCGCAAGCCTCCAGTCTTGTCATAAGCCGGGATGATTGCGGGTCCCGTCGCGTTGCCAACAACCGTGGCGTTCGCACCCTTGTAGTTTTGGGGGTTAATCATTCTTCTTCCCTTCTCTCGATCCTAGTCGTCAAGCCACTTTGACTTTGACAACGCTTGCTGTGCCCGTTTGATCTGCAAGGCACCCTTGAACAACTCGTAACCTGAGTCTACTACTGATTGGGGCACGATGTCAAGCCGACAAAAAGCCGGGCCGTCTTCCGTGTCAGGTCGGAGGTGGAGGAACGCATACTGGGTGAACGAGGGAATCACGTCCTCAATCCAGTACGTGTCGCCCCACTGCTTCGTCTGGTACAGCACCGCATCCGGGTAGTCAGCGGGGACCTGGCGCATCATCGACTCCGAAGCGCCGATGGCCGCGATCTGGGCTACGTGAGTTTCCCTGATCTTCCGACTGGTTTTGGTGTCCACCACTGTGACCTGGCCGTCAATCTTCCAGATATGGTCCAGCGTACCCGCGTAGCCGTCACCCACGACCGTGACCTCGGTGTGGAGTGGCTCAACATCATGCTCGTCCCACCACTTGAGGAATTGTGACACCATTTGAGCCTGGTGATCCGTGTCCGGGTCCTCGGGCCACATGTCGTTCACAAAATCATTGATCCAGTCGTGAGTCTTGGACCCCAACTCGGCCAAGTCGTTGAGCACCCCAATGTGAGCGTTGTGGACGTTCAGTTCGGGGTCATCCACGTCGGGCGTCCGGGCGTGGTAGTACCGGAGGAACCCATAGCCCTGCTCTTCCGTTCGGGACAACAGATCGTCAATATGGGTCACTGCGTACGCCGCAGTCTGGTTCACCGCCCACTGGACGAGCCCAGGCATGTTGATCGCGTTGTTTACCGTGGTAATACCTGGAACAAGCAACGGCTTTCCATCTTCCCCTGTGCGGGTAGGAATCCGGTAGCCCGAGCCACCCATGTTGGACGCCCTGACCCGGAGTTTCGGCTCCCAGAAATCGGTAGATGACACTAGTCGATCAACCCCGTCTGGCCTTCAACGTCGCAATCCATGTTGGTTCCTCCTCTTCGCCTGAGTACACAGTCTCCAGTTTGATGGTAGACCAGGTGGGGGTGAAGCCCAGCGCACCCGGGGTCTCTAGCATTTCAAGAGCCTTTGCATAAGCCTCCGCCGCTGTAGACCCAGGAAACTGAGCCTCGACCTCCACCCGGTCTGTCATCGTTACAGCACCTCGTCAGAATCGACCACAGCGGGGCTCAACTGGGACAGAACGGCGTCCAGAGCAGACTTGTAGTGCTCATTCGTCTTCGCTGTATCAGCGCCCACAGCCTTCCTCAGCGCCTCCGCCGCAACGGTCTTCAGCCCCGGGTTGTCAGAGATGACCTTGTTCAACTCAACCTGAGCCGGGAACTGCGCAGGCTTCGCGGAGGGTGCGGGGGTCGAGACCGGTGCGGGCTTCTTTCCCATCGTCTTTGCCGCCTCCACTGCCTTAGTTGCTGGGGACTCAGACTGGGGGCCGTGGTTGTCCGGCTCGTCCTCGCCCGAAGCGAACTGGAACGTTGCCCTGTGAGCGTTCTTGATCGCCTGGGTCAGCGCCTTGTTCACCGACTTGTCCTCCGGCTTGCGCAAGTCTCGAATCGTCACCTCAGCCACCGACTCACCAACAGCAGACACAGAGACCGAAGAGCCGTCCTCCGCCGAGATGTACGTCAGAGTAAGGTTGACGAACACCAACTCTGCACCGCAGCGGGTCACAGGCTCCACCGTGTAGTCTGCCTTAACCACGATCCGGTTCTCCGTCAGCAGGGGGTTCAACTTCTCCTGCACATCGTCCGCTCGAAGATATGCGTACGAGTACGTGTTGGTCTTCATCACTCCGTTTCGGGGGATGTTGGCGAGCCCACGCTGAACCTCCAGCAGTGCTCCGTAAATCGCGGGTACCTTGTCTACCATTTGCCCTTCCTTTCTCTTACCAATCAACAGAGACGCGCTGTCCAAGCCGGGTCTCACAGTGTTCCATTACCGTGTCCAAGAAGTGTAGCACGGAGTTGTACAGTTCGGAGCCCTCCGCTACCCGGTCTTCATGGATGAGCAATTCCTGGACCGCATGACTTGCCTCCTCCCCGAGACGATCAGTGCTTACGGGGTGAGAGAGGTCCATCTCCGTAGAGAGCCACACACCCTCCATCCGGTCGGTGGCCTGGAGCGTTGTTCCGTCCTCGAACTTAAAGAGGATCATCGGAAATCTCCTCCTCGTCTAGTTCGGGCCAGGAGTTGTAGACCTGACCGTTGTACACACCGAAAACTCCGTAAGGGCTGGATTTCGCCGTCTCCGCATACGCCTTACACGGGCCTGTGTCACCCATCAACGGGCAACCCCAGCACATGAGAAACGCTTGTTTCTCCGAAGGTAGAGGCTCCTGAACCCACCGAGAATCAGATTCACACTTCGAGCCGTATTCCTCCTGAGCATCCAACAACACGCGGAAAGCATCTCTCAACCGCCTATTCATCATCCTCCTCCACGTTTCGTTTCACCCATCGTACCGCTAGGGGGTAGGGAATGTCAAGTGCAGAACAGGCTTGCTCCAACGTCATGGCCCCGCTCTGCACCTCTTGCACCGCTTGGAAGCACAAAGTCCGTTGGAGGTCGAAGCACCGACGGCACAGCCCCCGCGAATGGGACCTCCGCTCCGGGTGGCACTGGGAGTACGTCACCGGCCTCCGGGTCTTGCCTTCCGGGTCCCCGGTCCTCAGATTCCGGTTGTAGTGGTACTTGCACCAACCCCGAGCGTAGTGGGTCCCGGAACAGTCTCCAACTCCGCAGTTCACAGGGTGGTGCTCGCCTTCACCTGCAACGCCTTGGTCAACAGATCAGAATACCGGCCCTCCGCGTACCCCGTGGTATCCATGACCCGATACCGCTGAACTTGCTGCCCTCCAATTCGATCTAGGCGGGCATTAAGTTGTTCCTCATTCGTCCAACTAATAGGAGTTTCAAGCCTGATTTCAGTCTTGCACCGATCCTGCAAACCATCCGTTCCCGTCCCCATCGAACTAATAGAGGCAACCAGAATTTGGTATCCCGAACCCAATTGGTAAAGGTCAGCCTTTCTCACACCCGAGTATTCTTCAGCCGTAAATCCACGCTTTCTCAATTGGTGGACTACGACCTCGACAAATCGCTGGGATTCCATAGTAATCAACACCGGCTCGTCATTCGGAAGAGAGTCAAGAATATCTAGCGTGGCGTCAATAAAAGGTGATTCGCACTCGGGGTCAAACTCCAATCTCGTCTTTTCCACCGGGTCCCCTTCACGAGAAACCCCCTGGTATTCGTCCACATATGCCTCGCCCAAGCACAATTGCCTAATACGTTGCTTTTGGGTCATTGTCAGATCAACAATAAGTTGCTGACCCTCAATCCAGGTCATGAGCATCGTCTCTAATTCGTGAATATGCTTCCGCTGTTTTGCGGTCAAATCCACGTACACGTCAATGACTTGGGGTGCTTCCGTGGAGAGAAATCCTGTGGGGTGGAATGCACAGCAGTTGTCACGCCTCTTATGCTGAACAACGAAAGGCAATTGGGAAAACAAAAGACCAGGTTGTGATTCCGCTGTAAATTGGGTGACTTTCTCGACGTCCAGATACTCGGGAAATCCGTTGGTGTTTCTGGTCTTCGCCCCGGGCGGGACGACGGTGTACTTGCCGATAGGTTTCCACTCGGACTTTATGGGGACGACAATGCTTTCCATCCGGTTTTGTTGCCACATGAAGTAGTTGGCGTAGGCAACCTGGTCTCGCTTTGACAACTCGGGCCACAAGTACCGCATGGTCGCCCACGCATTCGAGAAGTTCTGACGCATGAACGTGCCGGAAAGCGCGAGCCGGGACCCGAACCGGTTGTTGATCGGGTTGTCCTTTCTCAGATCGTACCCACTCCACTTCTGCTGGCCCTTGGTCTTGGCCGTAGTCAGCATGTGGGACTCGTCGGTGATCAAGACATCACCTTGGAGCAACGACACATCCATCCGGGTGAACAACTGGGGGGTCATCAGGTATGTCCCAGGAACCCCAAGTTGGAGGTCCAACAGCGCGTCCTTGAGACCCTTGGTCGAGTTCCCGATCCTCCTGGTCTCTACTCCAAGAGAGTTCAGGGTCTTGGGCCACGCAGACTTCGGGGTCTCAATCGTGGACAGAGGAGCAATAATCAGGTTCGTCTCCGCGCCTGAACGCGCCAAGGCGGAAGCGGCAATCAGGG
>JAOCZQ020445212.1:0-11013 GCA_025434785.2 Epizoanthus fatuus | reverse complement strand
AGCTCCTGGTCCACAATTCGAATAGCGAACCCGAAGCGGGTTATGAAAGCTATTAAACTCCAGCAATGATCATTTGCTGCACTCGATGATCTATCAGGTCTATCAGGTGTCGTAAACAAACTAACATTTCTATACAAAAGAAATATATTCCTGGAGAAAATCACAGGCACAAAGAAGCAAAGGAACAGCTATCTGAGAATATAAAGATGTTTATCTTGTGGAGGCCTGCAATCTGTCAGCTCGTTTAGCTTGTTAGTTATTCTGAGTGGCTTTTTACCATTCTGTTAATTGTTAACCTTGTAATTTATTGATTTTAAATGATGATAATAAAGCTTGTTGTTGTTGGACGTCGGATGTTTTCCAGTGACAATAACGAGAGGTAAACAGCATCACGTCTCACAACTTCCAGGAAGAAGGAATCGACTGCATATTTTGCAGAACGAAAGAGCTACCTGAGATGTTTTATCAGTGTGGAGTGAAGATGTTCTAAACATCCCATGCGGTGAAATTTCATAACGATCAAATACGACTCCATGTACAAACGACAAAAACACTTCACTTGTCTTGTGCGAAGCAATCCGCGATATCGTGTAAATGAATATACCATTCGCTTAAAACAAGGCAGCAAAATTTGTCGATCTACAACAGCATTCAGGTACATACGAACTCGGAACTGGACGAAATCGCTCGTATAATAGCGCCGATAAGCTCATGAAAGCACACTGCCTTCCTCTCGACATGTCGCTAAAACGTTCATCACCCTGATGAATACTTCCACAAGCGAATAAACTTGCATTTGACATAATAATTAAAGCAGAAAAGAATGTTCACTCACCGATAATTGTCTTCTTCCAACACCCAGTGAAAAACACGATGGATACCTCGTGGTTTTTTCGGTCACGTGACGTCCCATCTGAACACCGCTGGCGCAAAACACCGTGGCTCAATGTGTTAACAACGTCTGCCCTCGAATTCTCGAATAAGTACGCGATTAGATGTCGCTGCCTACGGCAGCAATTAAATACAAACCTCTGGTTATTGAATTTCTAGCTTTTTGATTGGTTCCGCAACTGATGGTTATCAGCTCATAACCATCAATCATGCCTTATATGGAAAACAGCCGGAAAGTAACATTTTGCGGTGTTTACAATTTTCCTCGCGGAGTAAAACTTCGCGAAACATGGCGGAAAACAATAGGTTTGGTGAACTTTCGCCCAGCGAAATACGGATATTATTAGACAATGCAACGCCAGAAGCCACAAAGAAAGCTACACAGCTCGGCATGAAACTATTTCGTGGTAAGTAAATGCAAATTTTAATCCAACAAATACGGGAGCAACCAAGTTACAAAACGTTAACATGCATGTACAGTTACAAGTAAACTGCAACAATAGAAAATATTTTCACAACGATACATTTTACCTTATTTCAGAATGGCTTGCCAGTCCAGGCGGTTCAAAGTTCGGAACACCAGTTCATGAAATGTCGAAAGGTGAACTGAACAAGTGTCTGACGAGTTTCTACATTCCAGCAAGGAAAAAGACGGCGCGTACTATAAAACGAGTTCAATCAAGTCCATTCGTGCTGCCATTGACTGCTTCCTTCGTTCTCCGCCACAGTCCAAAACATTTTCCATTATTGCCGACCCTGCTTTTTCTGAGTCTAACAGCGTGTTGGATGCCTTCACTTCGTGAAAGACCTGAGAAAGTCTAGGAAGATAGCAGGGGTCGTTCATAAGAAACCCATAACTAAAGAACAAATTCAGCAACTGTTTGACAGCGGAGAGCTTGGACCGGCTCACAGCCACAACCCAGCTCAGCTACAAAGGACGGCATGGTTCTATATTATTCTCCATTTTGGCAAACGTGGTCGCGAAAATCAACGGGAAATGAAGCCTGCAATGCTTTCGCTCAGTAGAGATTTTTTCAACTAAATCGCAAAGAAAAATCACCAGGGTGGCCTCGCCGATACCGACGATGAATCGGACGGAATTATACTGTCCCAGCTAGAATATCCAAGATGTCCAGTTAAAACCATCAAATCCTACTTGGGACACCCAACCCGACTTTGAATGTGCTGTTTCAACGGCCAAGAGCCGAAAGCCAGAAGTTCAATGTTGCAGAAGACAGTGTATGGTACTGCAATGCTCCACTTGACAAGGTCTCACTCGATAACGTGATGAAAGAAATGAGCAAGCGAGCTGGCATTGCACCACCTCTCACTAATCATTAGGGACCTTAAGATACGACGACGGGAAGCCACGACGGCGACGTGAGAGGATACCGGAAGTAATTTTGCAAAACTGAGCATGCGCACGAGCATTCTAATTAGTCCTGGCCCCGTCGCCGTCACGTCGAGGACGCCAGATCAAGGGTTTTGCCGTCGCAGATACAACGTGAGTATTTTGCTCATTTTCTGAGTTAAAAAATGTTTGAATCAACGTTGTTGTGAGATATACTTAAGGACATTTCCATTTAGATCGTATTTCTGATGATCACAGGGAAAAATGACACATGAAGCACTGTAAAATATAGTCATATTCACAGCGCCTTTGTTTCTGTTTCAGTCGCCATATTCGTGGGTCTTGTTGACTTTGCTCCCGCGCAAACTCAAGAAAACAAAACGATGTAAGTACAATAAAATCATCGTCTTCAAGATTGTTGCTGAACGACTTTCAAGTAAAGAAGCCAGTTATCGTTGAAAATGTATACAACAAGACCTCGATTTGTACTTGTCAAGCTGCAAGCTGGGTTTTTTTCCGTGTATATGTATAATGTACATTGTCTGTACTTGATGTCAGATTGTACGAGACTGAAAGTGATTTCAACAACAATTGAAGTATTCGGCATTTGCAGTTGAAATACGTTATCGGTTCATCATTCTAATTATAATTATAATTTTCAGGAAACCTATGGTATGGACTTCCCTCCACGACGACATGTTATGTCGCGAAATCCTGGTCGTGGATCCCTTTACAGGTACAAAGAAAGGCACAGTGGCGCGAGGCACGAAATGGGAGCAAGTTGCTGAGAACCTGAACAAAGTTGAGCCAGTGTATTTTAAAGTTGACAAGCGCTCTGTGAGAGACCACTACAACCACCTTGCTAAAGATCTAAGGAAAAAGTTGAACAATGAGAAAAAGGAAAGTGGCATCGAAACCGACATGACAGATGTCGAGAAGGCACTTGAAGAATTGATTGAGAAAGAAGATGCTGCCGACACGGACCAAGCGGTCGTCAACGAGCAAAAGAACAGGAAAGTAAGCCAGGACAGGGAAAATGCGGAGGACATTCGAAAGACAGCTATGGAAAAGCTTGGACAGACAAAGAAGCGAAAGGCAGAAGAAGGTGAAGGTGAAGAGAGAAAATGGAAACGGAGATCAAACGGAAGCGAAACATTGAACTTTTTACGAGAAAAAAATGAGCGCGTCCAGGAAATGCGGAAGGAAGAATTAGAGCTGCAAAGAAAGCAGTTGGAGATGGAAACCAAGAAACAAGACAACTTTATGTCTATGATGGTCCATCAGCAGCAACAGCAACGGACGCAGATGCAAGATTTTCAGGCCATGATGGCCATGCAAGCGAAGCAACAGAACGATTTGATGTTGGCCTTAGTATCAAAGTTGGCACAGAAATAATAAAACTTCTGGCTCTCTCACTCGAGTCATTCATGTTGCTGTTTGACATTTGATCTTCAAGGAATACACTGTTTACATTTGAAATTATTGCAGAAACAGCATGCCACAGGAAAGAAAAGATTATATGAAATTTTGGACTGAATGACTAAATAATACTTGTAGTGCATAATAATAGATGTTAATAGATTGCATATGATGTTATATGACTTGTTTAATTCAGGACATTTTTAATGGTTCTTGTTACTTCTATAGAAACTATTGTGTTCTGGCATCATGTACACACTGAACTTAAGACCTATATGTGGAATAAAAATTCTATGCTGTTCAAACTATGCAGATATATATTCTGTCCAGTCCACAACTGGAGGTCACTTCTCATGTTATGCATACCTATGGTCATCTAAACAAAATACTCTTGAAGGTTTGGAGGATCCAACTGAAAAAAATCTGAAGTTAAATTGCCATAAAGACAGGTCAGGGCATTGCGAAGTATTGCACTAACAACATACATTTTCCCGACAGAACTGAGACCGATTTTTAAGTTTTTCTTGAAATCCATGAATTTGAAATAATTAATGATGTCCCCAAATAACCATTCCACCGATGTGCGCACAGCGCTCATTGAAGTGTTGAAGTCCTGCATGGGTTGAGTTAGGACCGCATTCCTGAAGGGCGCTTGAAGGTGAACACGTAGAGGGTATGCCGGGTCTCCGTATAGGCACATCGGCTGGCCAGGTCTGGAAAAGGCATATCGCTGAAGATCGTCAAGCAGTCCCGAATCTGCCAACATGCCGGCATCATGTTTTTTCCCTTCTGAAAAGTAAACAAATCAGACAGAAAATAAGAAAGAACATATCAAGGTTTAAATAATAACATTAAATGACATATTAAATTGAAAGAGTTTTGAAAATTAATCTATTATCTACATTTGTAAAAGACTTACCTACAGGTCCATACATATTAGCTATCATTCCATTGGGCAAAGTAACTGACTGAAATTTCAGCGCGTGCACCCGTTTATGACCATTGTACACAGTTCTTTGCAGTTCTCCTGGACGACAAATCGGCCTTACAGTTCCATCGATAAATCCTATGCAGTTATCCAGCGCTGCACCTTTGTCTGAAATAGCAGCAGCATATATTTCGAGATTTGCAGGATTGAGAAGAGAGTTATTCCATTGGGTAATTCTGTGCCCGTGTTCATTGTAAATAAAATCCAAAACGGTGTTGGAGATCATGCTTAGCACCGGAACTGGCCGCCCAAACCGAGGTATCAAATCAGAGTAGCGACAAGGGTAAGTGAGTCGCTTCAAAAGCATGCAAAGTCCTTCAATCCCCTCACTCCTTGTACCCTGGTGGCAAATAAATTTCTCGGGGATACCAAGCACTTCAGCGAGGAGTGGGATATCAACTTTTCCGAAGCGAAATTCAGCTTTGCATTCCGTGTCATCCATCTCTTCTAAAACGAATCTGCCATATTCCTCGCAGGGAAACTCTGGGTTCTTTGAAATATTTGCTTCATATAACAAAATAAATTCGTCTTCGTCAATGACACCATCATCATAGCATTGAATAACAACGTCTCTAGTATCTCTGAAGGACGTCATTGCTGGGAAACCGAAAATGTTGCACTCGCGAGTATTTTGATATTCAGTTTGCCAATTTGGCGTCGCCGTCCCAGAACAACACAAAACTTAATGTTTTTATTTTTGGCGCGCACGACGGGACTCTCCCCAGTCTTACTCTACCGCTCCCGTCGCCGTCGTGGCTCCCCGTCGTCGTATCTTAAGGTCCCTATTAAGGTCCTTGGACCGACAACTATATTTTAACACAACCGTAGTTTGTATATTTAACCTTGAGGTAGCGAGATTGTGATTGATGACACTATATATTTCCCAAAAGCAAATAAATAAAGATGGATCGACTATATACAAAGACATATCAATGCGACAAATTGGACCTCATAATAAACAACACGACACGAACCAATACAAAGAAAACATACCCTATTCTTGAACTCTCATTTCGAAACTATCCAGAACAACTTCTGCAATAAATCCAAAACGTAACCATTTTAAATTCTCTAATCCAAGACGGTTCATAAGCCAATCTCATAATATAACGATCCTACATAAATAATCACGAATTATAACAAATCAACCACCATACTGACGATATTGATATAAATTATAACAAATCAACCGCCATACTGACGATATGGATATGAATCATAACGAATCAAACAACATACAAAGATAATATAAAATCCCAGTAGAAACAGTTTGAAAACAAACCGCTTTGACTCTTGAGCTTTTAACACTAAGCCCTCGGCCATGCTAACAGATCAAACAGAGGTAAATATTAGCAATTTATGAGTTTAACACACCCAAGGAGATTGTCCCTGGCATACCAACATTTCTTCTTAAACAATTTCTGTTTGTTCTCCAGTTGCAGCATTCTGCCTCAAATTTTGATGGTGACGTAGTTAACAACTTCAAAGTAGTTCTAGATATCTTGCAGGATGTTTTATTCAACAGAGAACTCGACTGTTTGAAGAAGAAAACCAGGCCAGCATCATGGCGGGAAAGTACAAAACTACATTTATTCTTTGTATGCAATAGATATGCAAGCAAACGAGACACTAAAATCCAGTCGTGATTTTAGAGAAAAGCTGGGAAAGCAATGCATTCTATCAAGGTGCTGGGAAGTGTTATGAGATCACTTCACAACTTTGCCTTTCAGGGTGGAACTTCGGGAGAAGTGTCACAGCAAAGAACCGAAGCTTGGTTCGAAGCCAGAGAGAGAGCTGCTGTCACAGGAAGCATCTTGTGGACGGTAACTGCCTTAGACACATTATTTGACTTGTATCTTTTGACGTATGTGCCTTCTCCAAATGAAGAGGTTAAGAAAGGAACAAAACATGAATGCACACACATTTAAACAAAAAAAACCTTGGTGTGAGTTGGTCACACAGTAGTCACTAGCAAGTGAACACTTGTACTGGGTTCAAATCCTGGCCAAGGTCATACTTGTTTGATATTCACAGCAATTCTTAAAGAATTGCTTAAAACACAATCATTATTTCATACAAATATGACAAATTTGAAATAAAATTTATCTGCGTGTAACTTATTGCTCATAATATCTTTATCGACTCTTGCAAGTCAAATAAAGATGAACTGGAGAGAGAAGTAAATATCATCTACTTAAGAACCAATGGTATAACCTTGAATGGTATGGTCATTTGGTTACCATAATCAATGAACAGTCAAATGCGGACACATTTGGATTAATGTAATATCTAAGGGTAAATAAAGAGTTGTTGTTGTTGTTGTTGTTGTTGTTGACACACATTATGCTAAATACAATGTTGAAAGAAGAGACAGTAGAAATAAGGAGCAAATCAGAAACATAAGAAAGCAGCTTAATGAAACATCTGCATAGGCAGTCGCATGTCAAAATTTGCTTAACGGTTTGAAAATTGAAATTACCCTAGGAAAAGATAGAATTCTGAGTAAATGCTCAAAAAGCCAAGATTATCAATACAAAACATGCAGCAAAAATGTCCATGAAACGAACTCAATCAGATGGAACTGAATAACGCACTAAAGCAGCTTCGAGAAATGAAAAGACTAAATGCCAAACAAAAATGGATTGAATCACTGCAAGAAAACAGTGACGGACTTGCCATGGAAAGTTTACTAGAGAAGACGAAATGGAGACACCAGTTAATTCTTTAACTTCTGTGCCCAAAACAAGAATTCAGATTCAGTAGGAACGCTCTAACTACCTTCTCGTCAATGGATTGTCTTCGTTAAAAGTTGGACCATCTACCAAATTGAATCTTGAGTGTTTTGGATTTACAAAGGTGCAATCTACATGTATTGTGCTCCCATTAACAAGTTTGGCAAACAATATGCGATAACAAGGGATGCTAACAGTTAGCCAAACCCACAAGGCTTATAAACTAGAAGAGTCTGACCACTGGGACTTAAACACTGATAATACAGCTCTAAATCAGATCAAAGTCAATGGAATAGTCATCTCGTTGAAACACCCCAGTCATTTAACACTATAATAACATTTATTTTACACATTGCAGTCTCATCATGTTGTGCAACCAAACAAGGACTGGGCAATACACACACGAGGGAACAACAGGCTATAAGTCAACCAAATCTATTCTGGAAGATAAACACCACAATTACAGTATTCTGGAAAAAATGGCATCCCAAACTTGCAGCAATAGTTTCAAAGTTCAGGTGTAAGTTGTACGAAATTGGTAAATTCGCTACTGTAATCAATAAATTAGTGTTTTAAACCTATTCGACAGACTGAGGAGAGAAGATCCTCATACTAGAAGCCTATAACTATGATCCTATGTTGGCACATTTTCCCAACCAATCAATCATTGCATCCAAATATGGATGTGTCACGACATGTGCTTTGAAGGTGTCCCATGATGTCCCAAAACGGTAAGATGGAAATGAAAACAATACAATGTCAATTTTATCATTTTTGACATTTTTTAAATGTCTACATCGGGACAACTTGCAACTATGTAAACTGGTTGCAAAAGAAAGTTGCAATTTGCTTGTGTCGCTGCAACTTCAGAAAACGTTGGGGAGTTTTGCTCACCGACAAACCGAGTCCTAGAACAAGATAGAGTTCCCGACTCTGTCGATGATGAGCCGTAAGCGAAGAAAGCAAAAGCAGACTTCAGTGCCAGAAAAAGCCCTGGAAATTGCGATATTAAAACTCCCAAACCGTGGTCATCAACAGCCACATCAACTGCCAGTAACTGGATACCCATATTACTGAACTTTCAGGTTCTTGGTTCAGAATCCAGATGATTTTATGACAAGACTCACAGCAAGAGAAGGGGTGGGAAGGATAAATAAGGACAGCTCCGACATGCTGGTTTGGACTTGAAAAATTGAATTGAAGTCGTTCAATGCACCATCCAACAATGTCATCTCCACTTGCAGTGCCAGGTGTGGCAGCAAAATGAGAAAGATGTCCATTGCCTTGTGACAAGAAAAGTGCTATTTGGGGATCATCAGGTGATGACTGGCACGGGAATGGTCGCCATCTCACTCGATATCACAGTTGAGGGTAGCTATCAACTGAACGTTTTGATACAGCTGGCAAAGCACGAAGTATACAAACGTCTTGCTGCCTACGTCTTTGAATGCTTCAAAATATGAGTTGATTTTGCAAACTAAATCTCAAATCCTTAAAAAGATGCATCATCTTTGATCTTTGAAGCTTAGGGCTTGTATTTAATTTAGATATGTATATGACTGTGTATGATATTTAGTTTACAAATCATGTAATTGACATAATACTGTATTGACTATAGGTATTATTAATTACTATAACTTTTGCAAACTAATTACTGCATTAGAAATTTCCAGTAATTGTACATGTGAACATGTCAATGCCTGCCAATAAAGCTTATGAAAGTGGAAAAAGGAAGCGTCTCCATCTGTACCTGCACTGGCATCTGCATCAGCATCTGTGTCTGCGTGTGTGTACATATCTGCATTTGCGTCTGCATCTGTGTTTCTGTCTGTGAATGTGACTGTGTCTGTCTTCATCTGTGTCTATATTTGTTACAATGCAAGTGCCTGTATTTGTGTTGTGTTTGTGATAATACTGATATCCACTGGTATCTCCTTTTCCGTCATAGGCGGAACAGGAAGCAAAAACCAAAGAAATGGCTAACCAATACATTTTAAAAATATATTCAGTTTGCATTTGTCATTAACTATGTTCTGTCATTACAGAATTAAACTTTATAGAAGAATCCAAGTTCGCGCCCATAAAATGTGAGATGTAGCATTTGTGATGCAATATATATCAATGATCCGATTTACTTCTTTAAGGCCATCAACGGTCTCCTCAACATTGACATATCGCAATTTATCACGCCTAAAGTCATAGATCGACAAGGCACAGCTGTTCCCTGCACTATGAAGTCCACAGATGTAAAACGTTCTATTTTCAAAGATTCTTCTTCAATAGAACAGTTAAGCTGTGGAACTCCTTGCCGCCCTCAACTAAATCGTAACGTTCCGTAAATTGTTTTGGAAATGCTCTTTAAAAACACTGTAAGTAATAACGCTGCCCTTGCATCTAGTTTTTACATTGACAATATCTCTACTTGGAAGTCAATCCGTTTTAAATGTCTATGCGTTCGCAACCTATCTAACTATAAGCAATGTTGTCGCCAATGATTTTTTATACTTGTAACCATTTTTAATAATTCAATCTAGTATTTACAACTATCGTAACGGGGGTAGGGGTATTATCAAATGAAAATAGTATTGTTAAATTGGGAGGGTTTGTCAATTTGGTTTTACTTTCGCCATTTTAGTTACACAATTATTCCATCGCTTTCTAATTATCCATGCATATACATCACACATTTTCGTTCTTATATTTTTCGGCGAGGTTAATCTGTAATAGGTTTTCGTTGTTCAGCCTCCGAAACGACATTTAAAAGTAGCGCGGAAAAAGCAAGATGTGATTGGTAGACGAGTGCGAAGGCTATTGTATTCTGACCAGTGAATCAAATAAAATAATAGATAACCAATAACTGTCTAGCAAATGGCAAAAAGTAATTGGTGGACGAATAGAAAAGCTATTGTTATTATGACCAATTAAGCAGAATAAAGAACAATAACATTTTGAACAACCAATAACAATTGAGCAACGGATAGTCCAAAAGGTTTTCAAGAGAATACGCAACACCCAGCTCAGTGTTCAGGCGGAGTCATGAATAGGCGTGGGCAGAACCTCGAAGAACACTG
This sequence comes from Epizoanthus fatuus, assembly GCA_025434785.2. Lineage (NCBI taxonomy): Eukaryota > Metazoa > Cnidaria > Anthozoa > Zoantharia > Epizoanthidae > Epizoanthus > Epizoanthus fatuus. Next base: position 561 of record JAOCZQ020445212.1, on the reverse strand, counting down.
ACGAAGGGAAAGAAGGCGACGATTTGAATATTGAACAGAGACGAAGAAGATCTAGTGAAGTAAGTAATACTAACTGGTTATACTGCTGTGGAAGAATTAAGAAGTGCAGAAACAGGCTCGAAATAATTATTTCAGTTTGCACATTAGCAACAGGTTCCCTTTCAGACTAAAGAAAGGTTTTGAGTTCATTGAATCTTGATATTTTTAAAACTTGTACTCGGTCATACAAAACTATCGATGTTTAGACGTTAAACTCGCACTGTCGAAGGTTATAAAAACAACTTGTTTACGATTATCAAAGTGAGACTTTTCTTTAAAGCTACATATACTATTGAAGAAATGGTATTGCTGTCGCGTTTTTGGTGCATTAAATGTTTTCTTTGCTAGTTTGTTTACTCTAGTTTTTCGCTGGCTTCCAAGTCACGACATCTCTTCAGTTCACTCTAGCTACAAATTTAATTAATTCGTACCAAAGGGTAATCTTCTTATTTCCTATATACGACGGCCATCGATCGAAAGTTAGTAAAATGTTTAGTAAAACTAAATTCAAAACTATTATGC
>JAOCZQ020444133.1:0-11019 GCA_025434785.2 Epizoanthus fatuus | reverse complement strand
GACAAAACGCAGGGGTTATATTTTGACACCCCTGTTTTGTCGGCAAACCGTAAAACGTTTTAGTTGGTTATTCTCGTAACGTTACAGTGTAATGTATGCAGGGAACATATGAAAAATCATTTATTTCGCGCATAAAAAAAACCCGCTCTATTGAACGGGTTTTTATTGGCGGTATTAATGGACTGTTAATTGAATCCGACAGTCTTTTTAATCCACGTATATAAATCGGTGTCTACTTTTTTAGCCAATTTACGGTTAGAGTCTTTATCAATTCCATGTTTCTTATTGTGACTGTCAATAGTTTCTATTTCCTTGTCAAATAAATCTTTAATTGACTTGGGATTGCCACCAATCACCTTGTAAAAGACAGTAGGCGCTAAAAGAATTTTAAAATCTTTCGATTTGCACGATTCATTATAATCCATAATTTTATTCATCAATACATTAAACGGTTCGTTATTTGCGCCTTTGCGAACAGTCTTGACAATAGTAGTCACATTAACATCTGTATTAATGCGGGCTATCACTTGTTCCACTGTTAAACCTTTCGTTTTAATCAATTCATATAGTGGCATTAATTCAATTGCCCGATTAATCAATTCGTTCTTGTCAATATTCATTTCATTCATGACTAATTGCGCCTTTTCAATGGTGGATGCGTTGCGAAGAGTGAATGTTTTTACAGTTTGTTTATCAGTTGCCATGTTTGCAGTTCCTAGGGTTTGAAGTGACAGGAGTAACGTTACAGACATGTTAGACGGTAACGTTACCCTTGTCAACAATTTATTTTTAGATATATTTCATATAGTTGTCTGGGATTTTCTGCCCTAGTGCAATTTCAGCGAACTTGTTTAGACCGTCATCATTTTTAACAGCCGGATTAATCATCATATCGTACACAATTCGAATATAGGCTTTTCTCAAATCGTGCGACGTGCTGATTCCTTTAAACTCTCCATAATGCTTTTTAACTTTTTCCGATAATTGCTTACTGGCTTTATTGTGAAAATCTTCAGCACTTGTGAACGATTTTCGCGAACGCAAATCCACCATTGCGTTAATAATGGTGTCGGGGTCACACAATACCGGAATAACCGCTTTGTCATTCCCAGATTTATTATTTAAATAGGTTTGTTTTTTCGAAATACCTTTAACCATCACCATGTCTAACGTTTCAATATCCATAATGTCCGAAAACATGTGATAACTCTTATAAACATCATCATATTCACAATGATTGAATTCGGAACCGTGACCAATTTCATTAACCCGACGTCCTGTTAACAACGCCAATCCTAAAATATTGTCAATATAACTACTTTTATGTATTAACTGCATAGACAATTCGATCACCATTTCGGGATTTTCAATAGAATAAACTTCACCATTCATCCTGTTTTTATAGTTCAACATGGATGATTTGCCATTCTGTATTACCATGCGATTAGTATCGTCACTAGACAATTTCAAATGGTCTAATGCGATTGATTTATTATCTGCCATATAAACCGCTTTGCGATATGCAGTTATAGCGGCTTTATATGTGGCCAATCCTGAAAATACACCATTAATTTCAGAATCAGATACGTTGTATGCTTTGCGCAAATAATCCAATTCATTCTTGCATAGCATTTCAATATTAGAATCGTCAGTAGTGTTGATTGCCTGAACAAACTGTTCAATTCGTTGAATGCCCATGTTGAAACTTCCTTTTTGGTCCGGTTTGTTTAATGTGACTATTATAACCTTACAACTGTAACCCGTCAACATGATTAAAATACAATTCGCGCAATTTTTTCATTTCGGTTTCACAATCGTAATTGCCAGATTCGTATATATCCAACATTTCAAACCATGAATCATTGGTGATGACTCCCTTATCTAAACACCGTGACAATAGATTATTCAATTCATAATCCCCCTTTTCAATTGACGACATTGCCGATTCTATTCCATTGTTATACGCGGTGAATTCGTCATTGTCGCTTAATCCATCTAGACTCGCGAACGGATTAAGCGGCCAATATTTCGCTTTATAATCTTCAAGCTCTACACTAAACATCGCGGCTTTAACATACGGGTTCAATTTATCTATTTCCCGCTTGGCTTTTGCTCCCAGTTTTTCCACGTAATCTTCGACACCCTTTTTATCGTTTGCAATACGTCTAAAATGTAGAAAATTCTTACGGGTATATTCGTCAATTTTCAATGCTATTTCCTGAATTGTTTTTAATCCCGACACCTGTTCATTAGGATAACGCGATTCACCCGCCATGTATTTTTCTTGTAAATCAATTGTAATGGCCAATTGATTTTTTAAAATTCTGTTTATCAAATTGCGGACTAACATGTTATCCGCAGCTAGTTTGCTATAGTCGTCATTTCCACCTATTAAATCTGAATTCGTCATAATAGATTCAGCATCAATAATAAATTGATTAGCGGTATTGTGTTTACCGTCTTTTTCATGGGCGACTTTTTTTATGTGCTCTATATGTTCCATCATATGATTAATTTTGTGGCGGTTTATAGACGCATATGTGATATCTATCCCTTTTTCTTTTAAAATCACTGCAATTTTAAAATTGGAAATGCCTTGCATAATCATCTGTTCTATTTCGGCTTTAATTTCACTAGTGCAAACTTTACATTCTATGCTCATTAGAAAAACTCCTATAAATGAAAAAGGCATGTTATGATAAACATGCCTTTTAATTGTTTACCGATTAATCCTTTTTGATTTCCATCATTTCCTTAGTTATCCCTTTTGCTTCGTTCTCTTCAAACCATTTTGGCCGCTTTCCGTTCCCTGTCCACATTTGTTCCGGATTGTCCGGATTGCGGTATTTGAGTTCCCCTTTCACCTTGGGAATCTTCACTTTAGTACGCTTTTTAAACTCCGCCAATTCCTTTTCCAAACGTAGATATTCGTTTAACGAATTCTCCTTAATCGTTTCTTCAATAAAAACCTGCAATTCTGTCAATTCTAGAATTGAAGAATTGGTCAGATAATTCATAACGTCTTGCCTAGTCATTGTCAGACTCCTTATTAAACTCGGTTATCAGTCTCATCGTGTCAATTTTACAGGAAATTCGTTTACCTTGCCATTCATCGCCAAACGCATCGCGAATGGCGGGAATAAACAATTTAGATTCAGCTAATAGAGTAAAGTTCACTCCTTTATCTATTAGCGTAACTATACACATACTTCCATCAATAATGATGGTGTTTAATTCACCCGCTATATCCATACGTTTATCCCTTTTGAAAAAAGGATTATTCATAACATCATAGAAAATGTCAAATTGGTTATCACTGTATTTTTTCATTTGAATTTCGCCGGAAAAAAATCTGGTATTTCCATGGGCGATTTAATAGCGATACCGCCTGCATAGACACGATTCAATTCCAATTCATGGTTACAACGCACCCAAACAAATGACGGTATATGGCCGTCATATTTGGCCGCTATTCCGGTGTCGAATAGTAGATAGGTATCATCGTCCCTATCTATATCAATAACCTGAAATGGGCCAATTGGTGGCACTCGCACGATATGTACATTAATGTCTTGCGTACGCATAGTCTCATCCTCGCTTTTAGAGTCTTGTTCCAATTCCCACTTGTCTAACCAATGCATGCTGATCACCTTTAATCCGGTATTTCACAGTAATCATCATCCTCTATTTCACTAGTAAATGTAGACTCGTTTCTTATTTCAGCGATTTTCAATTTTACCATTGTTCGGTCTAACGATGGAACCTTTTTATACAGTTTGTTTAACTCCCGGATTGGTGTATGTGTGCCTGAATCAACTAATCCCGACAACGTTTTAACCATCAAATCGTAATTGAGCATTCCATGCTTGTCTGTGAAATAAATTTCGAATGTTTCACCATAGGTCGTTTTTAATGACGTGGCGGTTTTTTCCCATGCTGTACGCTGGTCTACAGTGCGAAATGTGTATTGAGACAATGAGCAATAGTTAGGCATTTCAACCGCAATAGTTGAATCGCCAGGTTGTAAATCGCTACGTTCGATAAATGCCAATTCGCGATAGGTTTTAGTTTTGAGAATACGAGTCTTGATTGACACGGGAAGCTTTTCGACAATCGGGTTACGCAGTCGCGATAATGCTATCTGTGGAATTGATGCACCATCGTAATCAGGTAATTGTTTCATTTCACCCGTCTTATCTATCGTCACCGCAATAGAAACATCGGATTTTTTACTATAGGCACGCATTGCGTATTTATCGCCATTTGGATTGACCAGTTCATAATTTGCCGCACCGTGGTATGTATATGACTGATAAACGTCTTTAACTTCGATAAGTAAAAATTTCAATAGATATTCAAATTGCGGGAATAGTTTAATTAAATGTTCATGGGCTTTTTTATTAATCCAATTATTGACGTTTTTCTCAATATATTCATTGTTTACTATCTTGTCGGCAATTATTTCAGTCCTATCACTATAGGTCACAGTCATAACAGGTAAATAAATCGGTTTGTTTTTGAACGTGGTCAATGTCCAATCCAATGTAATGTTTTTCGCATTGTCTAACGGACCTAGGCGCATTTGCTTCTCACCTAATGAATGGGACGACTCCTTATATAGAGAAACCGTGTTATTCAATTTTACAGTCCGGTTATTCAACATATATAAAACAAGGGTCAATAATCCCATACACCCATCGGTGATTGCTCCTTGCAAATTCAATCCCTTTTCCATTAGATAGACTCCCAAACGAATACCCTGTGTTATGCAATTGGCCACTACTACGTTAGAACTAACGAAATGCGGGGAGCACATTACACCATATATAGTGTTGATGATGAGTTTTAATAATTGTTGCATGGCGTAATCACTGGGATTGCCATGTAACCCATGTTCCTTTTTAAAATGCGCGCGTTTCTCTTTGAGTTTCGATACAATCAAAATACCCAAATTGACTAAAGCAAAGTTATACTCTCTGCCTTTAGCAGAGTGGTTTCATCCAAATTCTGGGATACTTCAACCAGATGTTGGGAGAGCAGCAACTGCCCTAACTGAATTGTTAGGGCACTTTTAGTCACTGCTCTCCTACCAACAGTGGAACCAAGATTTGCAATTTCATCGGTGAGGTCCTTCTGTGTTATCGACGAAAATGTTTCTTTTGACAAAAACTTCCTAACTATGGCTTGTGCCTGTTGGATCGTCAGGTCATGTTTTTCTTCCTGTCGAGGCAAAGATACACGTAATGAGCATGGCAAATATGTGAGTTTGTAAACACTAACATCTATCAAAAAAGTCATGTGGCAATGGTCCAAAAGATGAAACAGTTAGAAATCATCATATTCATGTAATATACAGTAATTAGATGGATATTACTAACTGCATCAACCGGGCAGTTGCACGAAAGTGGGTTTTAAAAATTTTAACCAAGGCCAAGGGTTATTTATCTTTCCTATAAACCCGCAGCTAAATTTAACACGGGGTTTATAGATTCGGTTGGTCGAAGGTTAATTAGCACTAACTCAGGGCTAATTTGTGGGTTAAATTTAATCGACACACACAAACACATTTTCAGAAATAAAATGGCGAACAAGTTTATGGTTTTTGGTAGTGTTGATTTTGTGGGTGGAAGGAAAAGAAGATTTAATCTAAACAAGGACCGATAGAAGAAGAGTATAGGAATGAAACAGTACTGTAAATGTAATATTTATAACGGGATAAAAGGCTCAAAACTCATTAGGAAGATACATTGCTGACTTGTTGACGATCGAAAGCTTTTCCAAGAGCACTTTCTTGAGATATTTCGTATATTTTTTCTTCAATTTCCAACACTTTGAAGTGCTAGAGAGCAAAAACACAAATGCTCTAAATGTAAGAGAAAGATGAAGCAAAAATAATGAGTCAAACGTTGGTTTAGGAGGAGAAAATACAACTTTTAGTGCGAAAAGAAGAGGAAAAAAGTTTGGCACAAAAATCTGCGACGCTGCCATTCTAGTGCCCAGGTTGCGCGCGGTCGAAAAACCCTATTGAGCCACCTTAAGCCTCCAATTGAAAGTCGTCAAATAAGACTTTCTTCACAACTCTTTTCCCCCTTCCCCTTACAGTTTCCTCTGGTAAAATGTCGTTGTTGCTGCCAGTGCCTGCAAATTTATAGACTGGCAGAGTTTTAAATTTAATTATATAATTAATTTACAACCTGCTCTTACGAAGTTAATTTTAGTTAATTTTTGTCACAAATTGTGAAAATACATAATTAAATTCATTTAATTAATGCTGGTGAAGAACATGCAAAATAATGTTTCAAATGATAATATTAAGTATTTGCATGTTCCTATATTATAGATGGAAATTATGTATTTTCTCAATTTTATTAGTTATCTCGAATATTTCCTAACTGTGCATGTTTTGTTAATATGTTTACCAACTCTCAATTGTAGAAATAAGTATGTACTTAACAAAGCTTTGCTAACTCGTTTGCACGTTGTACAACATGGATATCGTCATCATCTTCATCCTGAGCATTGCCGCTTGTAATGCTGGATGCATATATAAAGCAAAACATTTGGTTACTAATCTTTATATAAATAAATCATCAACCACGAATGGATTACTTACATCACTGTCTGATGCACTTGATGATACTACTGTAGTGTGCTTTGCTGACCTTGAAATTACTTTGAGGTTTAGCTTTCTTGCAGCCTTTGCAGTTTCTTTTACTCTCGCTGTTTCAAGCTTACACTCTTTCTCTGCCTTTGAATGGAACATGTTTTTGTTAAGACTATGCTATTAATTGATTTTGAAATGGTGTTCAGCAATTGACAACAACAACAATAATTTTTTTACACTCAGATTTACAATATATTATACAATACGTATAAACAGAAGTAGAAATTGTATAAGGATGAGCGCTGGGACTCCAGAAATAGTATGATTAGGCTAAACGAGTCTGGAGTCCCACCATGTATTGATTTTAAAGATAAAAGTGAAAAAAAATATATAATTAAACTAACATTTTATCAATTGATTCAACGTAAACTGCAATCTGAGTGACGTCCACTCCTGTCTAATTATATGCCTGCCTGTTGGTAGCAATATTCAATATTGATATATTCATTCAATTTAATCCTTTTATTTATTCAATTTAATCATTATATTCATTCAAATTCAATACTTACAAATCCATTCAATTTAATCATTATATTCATTCAAATTCAATACGGTTATATTCATTCAATTCAATACTTACAAATCCATTCAATTTAATCATTATATTCATTCAAATTCAATACGGTTATATACATTCAATTCAATACTTACAAATCCATTCAATTTTAAAATCATTATATTCATTCAAATTCAATACGGTTATATTCATTCAATTCAATACTCGTACGCGTATTGATTCAATGCAATCCCATATTCATTCAATCTTGAGGACTGGGTCGAGCGATTAAATCTAACAGTTTGTACTGGATCTAGCGCCCTGATTGGATTCAACCTCGTTCCCAGGGTACTTCTCAAGACAAACAAGATGGCGGATGACGATGTCAGCAATGTAGGTGAAGAACTAAAGAACTTTCTAATCAGTGTCATAGACAGGACAGAGAAATTTATGAACGACAGTTTCAGTTCAAGATTTTCAATTTTAACACATGCAGATCTTTTGGAGAAAACGATCCGTGTCCTCGACAGTTTGAGGACCGTCGTCGACGACGAGGCTGACATAAAATCACTGGAAGACTTGAAATGTGTGATGACCGAGTTGTTTGAACAATTTCACCAGCGTTTTTGTAGTGTTACATCTAGCACTACTCGTATTACGTCACTACCTCGATCCATGATCAAATCTAAAGGGCCAGGAAGACCATCATTTGATATTCCACTCGAGATACTGGAAGACCTAAGAGGTTTCGGTTTTTGCTGGAATAAAATTGCAGAGATGTTTAAAGTGTCCCGCTGGACAATTATGCGCCGTGTTCAAAGTTATGGTCTTGAGAATTTATCTCGCTTCAGTAGTCTTACAGACGAACAAATAGATCACGTTGTTAGCGACTACATTTCACGCCATGGAACAACAACCGGTGAACCCTACATGAGAGGACACTTTCGCGCACTAGGGCATCATGTGCAAAGACGACGTATAAGGGAAAGCCTTAACAGAGTCGACCCAAGAAACACGGCATTGAGGTGGGGTGCACTGGTGTCACGTAGAGTGTACTATGTTCCGTGGCCTAATTCTTTATGGCACTTAGATGGTCACCATTCACTGATTCGTTGGGGCTTCGTTATTCATGGGTGTATTGACGGTTATTCGAGAAGAAGAATTTTTCTTAAATGCAGTACAAATAACTTAGCCTCAACTGTGCTTCACCTCTTCGAAACTGCCATAGAGCAGGATGGTGGACTGTGGCCATCTCGGATCAGAGTGGACTATGGTGTAGAGAACACTGCAGTTTGTGATGCAATGGTGGCAGTACGAGGAAGTGGTAGAGGCAGTTTTATTGCTGGTTCTTCCACAAGAAACCAGAGGATTGAAAGACTTTGGCGGGATGTTTTCAGATGTGTCTGCCATTTGTTTTATTATACGTTTTATGCAATGGAACAAACTGGACTTTTAGACCCAGAGAACTCAATTCACATGCTGACTTTGCAATACATTTTTTTGCCAAGGATTAACTATGCTTTGTCTGAGTGGAAGGCCACATTTAATCATCACCCTATGTCGACTGAGCACAACTGGTCCCCACATCAGATGTGGTTAAATGGCATGATGAATCCAGATAATCCACTTGCTAATGGCTACCTTGATGACACTCTAGCAGATAACCTCACCTTTTATGGAGATGACGCAGATGGGCCAACATGTTTTCAGGATACAAGCAATTGTGTTGTTGTGAACCCCCCAGAAGTACCACACATCACTACAGGGGAATTGATTCACTATCTGCAGAACTCTGTTGATCCTTTACAAGAATCTTCAAGTTTTGGGATTGATGTTTTTGTACATGCTTTAACAGTTGTAGTGCAATGGCTAGAACATTTACCAGGTTCAGCTAATAATTAGGTGCATTTCAGTACGAGCCCATTCTTTTGTCATTACTAATGGGGTTGAGAAGATATCTTATTTATACATAATTTATCATTTTTTATTGGTTCCCACTAAGTTCTTACTTTAACACTTTAATTAATTTCAAACAAAAATCCATGCAATTCTCTGGTACCCTGCAAGCAGAGATCAGTAATTCTCTGGATACTTATAAACTGAAACAGTCTGACCATTGTGTGAAACATGTTGTAGTCTCAGATTGCAGACTTGGCTTCTAGGGGGTCGGTGGTATCCCCCCCCCTCAGATTTTCCAAAGTGGCCTCTAGTTTTTGTAAATTCATCACCAGCTTCTCATGTAGCGACCTAAGGTTGTCCAAGTGGCTTTGATAATGAGAAATTTGTTCGTTCATATTTTTCTTGGCCTTTGATACAAACGTTATATTAAACCTCATCAATTTGGACATAATTAGTCATTTCAAAGTCGTAGATCAAAGGTATTGCTTATGTATTATGCTTAGGTAGTCTCGATATCTTAGAGTAGTCACAGAGTACTCCAGAGTCACTCAATAAATTTGTACTGTGAATGAATCAAGCAAGTGTGAATGTAATCTCCGAGTAGCCAAGTGAATCTCGTACAACTGAAAATATACTCATGTGAATGCATTCTCAGGAATTCCCCAGGAGTGTCACTTGCTACTGTAAATGGCATCTTTGTTCAGTAGCTATTCTCAAGTTCTATTGCAAATTACTTTGATAAACATTTTTGTTTGTCAAAATATTTTACTTTCAAATGCAATTGAAAGGACTATTATGAAACAATAGTTTTTCACCAAAATATACAAATAAACATATGACAAACTCAAAGAAATGGTCAACCAAAAGGAATCAAAGACCTGTGAATAGTTTTTGCAAGTGCCGCAGTGAAGTTCAAGGCCCAACATTCAAATTCAGAAGAAAAGGTCAAGGTCAATTCGATAAAATTGTGAACAAGCTAAATTACAATAAAAACCTGTGTACATGTATAAGAACCTTGGGTGCCCTCAGCAGGTTGTTATATAAATTATATGGTATCTAAGGAAAATGTAGGGTGTTAGGTTCTTATAAGAAGGCTACTTAATGATTTTTGAAAGAACAAAAAGGAAAACACTTGTAGCAGTGTGCAAATTAATAAGATTCCAAAAGGTATGGTCACTTACTGATGCTTGCATACAAATAGAAATTACAAAATGTATTGTTTCAACATTTGTTTGTATTTTCTAACATATAAAATGGGTAGATAATTTTGATTTTAATCACAAGATATGAAGGGAATCTTGCAAATAACTCTTTGATTAAGAAACTGTTTCAGTTATGAGGCTAACTAGGGTGCATAAAATTGCAATTTTAGCCTTAGGTTCTTAATTTTGGTGGTTCTTATATCTGGGCTTTTACTGTATTTCCATGATTAACTGACAAAGAAAGTTAGAGTGTTTTGATTCAAGTTGACATTGTTGTGATAAAAACAAAATCTCCTTTCACTAGTTCAGCTCTGTAATACTGTAACAACATGTACTATTCTCATTAGCTAATACATGTACATGTAGTTCAAAGTACATGTAGGTAGTCATGAAATGCTTTGTAGGGAGGGTTGTCAAATTTTCATTGTTCTGAATGACTTCAGACTTTACTGAGAACTTTTGAAAGTCTTTGAAATATATTTGGAAGGCTTTCAAAATACTGGGAAGATTTGAAAAGTTTTGGGAAATGATTAACACCAGAAAGTGTTAAAGTAGTGTAAACTGTTTCAATTGGTTAGTTTTCTAATCAAGCCAGTTTCTGAGGCAACATATATTCAAAATGTGTAATATTGTGGGATATTTATACTTATACCCCATTGATAATAAAGAATATTTTATCAGAAATTGTGTTCAGTATGTTATGACACCAAGCATTGGAATGGATGGGGGGATGTTGATAAATGTCTTCCATTGTAGAA
>JAOCZQ020443071.1:0-11022 GCA_025434785.2 Epizoanthus fatuus | reverse complement strand
GGGAGGAAAGATAAAAGGAGGATAAAAAATACGAAAGGGAGGATGGAGAAAGTATTGGTAAAACAAACAAAAAAAATATTTGCCAACTAACAAAACTAATTCAGCTCTTCCTCTCCGCCGCCTTTCCAGCCATTTCTTGCCGGTTAACACAAGTTTTGCTATGCTTGCTACATCTTCAACATTTCAGTACATTTAACACACATGAAATACGAGGAAGTGGCCAGTACCTCTACACTTGACTTCATGGTCATTTGGAAATCTTGGCACAACCGATCTATGTACTGCGCATGTTCAGTATTCATGCGCGGATCAATACCGTTTTCCCCGAACTTGATGCTGTAGGTAATTATTCTGCTGGCATCCAATGAGCGGGAAAGTCGCTTGTCTTTCAAATTCTTGAGAAGTGTCTGAGCAGACTTGTCAACGTCTTTGATCATCTTCTTTCCCTTCAACTTTCGCCGGGAAACTTCCTTGATGTCGAGGTACAAGGCACAGCGCTGGTTCTTTGTGTGCTCTTTGAGGTCTGTGATGTTGCGCTTGAACCAGAAGGTCTGCGTACTGGCATTCCGTGAGTGTGCTATCCCTTGTTCGATTTCTTGTTCGGCAACTACGAAGGACAAACAGCGTACTGAGTTTGGTTTCGTTCCAGCAGCAATCACACAGATGCAAACCTAAGGGTCCCCACCCTTTAATAATTCCAAGGCCATTTTCCAACAAATTGAAAGACCCATAGCCCGTTGCTGGAGGCACATCGTTCAGGAGAATTTGATATTTTGAAATGTCAAATGGTGCCATTTCCTGCGATTTCGCTACAAATAGCGGCAACGCATTTGAATTGCGCACTTTCTATGTGAATATGTTCAAATGCGCATTACAATTCTAGGAATATTGTGAGATCGCACCGAAAGCATTGAAGGCGCCGCTGGCTGCCGTTATAAGGTCCATGCATGATCTCAATATACAGTAACGTATATCAATAGAGAGGAGGTGACAGACCACTAACACCGGCATTAGCCTTCTCTTATCGACAAGTGTGTGGATTCTTTAAGTTCCCTGCAAGAACGTCGAGAGACTAGACCACCGGCTTAACGTCCCTGCCCACGGACGAAAAAGAAGGTCGCACAAATACAACCGTCAGCAAGGCCGGGGATTGAACCCGGAACCTTCTGGTTTGGCAGTCAGAGATCTTACCGGCTGAATCAATTATCAGGTTTGTTCGACTGTGGAAAATTACTGGGGACAGCTGACATAAAATACAAAGGCTTTCAAGTTTTACTGCTACAGATTTTCAAGTACTTTTATGTCCTTGAATTTTCTTTTTTCATATTCAAGTACTTTGAAGTATTTTCAAGGACCGCAGGAACACTGAAACCTGCTATTCCATACTATGAATATACAAAACAGCAATAGGCGCAATTCGACCATATAGATAAATTATCCCTCTGTGCTTGCTACGCAGGCTAAGCAATCCCTCCTCCCCTTTGGGTTTGAATATATAAATACAAGAGAAACAAGTAGTTTAACCAGACTGAGACAGCTATGATTTTATTCAGATATGGAGGATTTTCGACCTATTCGGTCCTCATCATTATATATAATGATAGCAAGACAGCAATATAACTGACTCACCAAAAATAGGTGCTTTCCAATTTTCGGGTCTGGTAGACCAGAGGGAACTGGTTTTGGCCACTCTAACTGGAAAGGTCGAGGCGCGCGCGGCAGAACAGGAGTTCTAACTGAGCAGTTCTAATCCACAAGCAGGGCCAGTTTGGCCAGAACCAGTTCCGATAGTTGTTGCATTCCATTTGATAACTGACCGGTCAGGCAGGCCAGTCTCAAAAAATAGAAAGTGCTCCAGCCTATAAAGTATAAATTTGAAATAAACATGGGGTCAAGTAGGGCACTTTTAAAACAGAAGCCAAGGGCATTTAATCAAGTAAATAAATTATGGCAAGGCCCATAGATTGCATCTTGATGGGTAGGCAAGGAATCCGATCCACTGCTGCTGAGTCCTACACAGATACTTCTAATTTTGCCCAAGGAAATGAATTAAATTGACAAGTGAAGTTTAGACAGATGTTTTCTCTAGTTTTATGTTTATCAAATGTTCTGAAATAAGTATGTTATTGGGCTAAAATTATCTAAACTGCAACAATCATAAAAACAATTTGTTAGAATCATCACTTTCAGAACTAAACTAAACCTTTTCGAGCTAGTACTCAAACATCAGCTCAAATCTCCCCCCTCCCCCCTCACAGCAAAGAACATAACATATCAACTAGATAACCTTTAGTTCATCAATGCCATCCTTAAACATTACTGACAAGGCTTTGTATGGATCAAGTGTTTGCAAACACCAAAATGGGACATGATTGCATTCAGTTCAGAATGTTTCCTACTAATCGCAGGTGATGTACTCACTCCAATATTGGGTAGGGATGTGCTGCTTGACCCACATATTTCCGACCCCATTTACAGTAATTTCTCTCATTCTTGTTCCATTTTGATACCTTATTTTAGAGGAAGTATGATATCCTGGGGTCCAAAAGAGGCAAATTTTCTAAACATTTCAACCCTGATTTAGAGTAGGCCATTTTTGTACTCCAAAATGCAAGAAATGATACCCTGTTTCAGAGTAAGAGCCTCAAAAACCCTACCCCATTGGGCAGCACATACCCATATAGCCATTATATTCAGGCGCATAGCTAGACGTTTTTGGCTGGTAAGCCAGTTATGACATTTAGAGTGAAAATGGCCTTTTTCCAGGCAAAACTGTACTTATAAATAGAATAGTAAAATTATTTGACCGTGAACTTGAAAAAAAGAGGCGTTTTGCCTGTTTTAGTTTTTACTTGGGGTATAGACACGTCATTTACATTGTTTCTGGTTCTATATGCACAGTTCGTATTAGAGATATTAAAGTACCCAAGTACAGAACGACTTGTAAGCCTGGGCTTACTGGCTTAAAGGCAGCTATGTGCCTGATATTGGAGTATCCCCCCTGGGCCACTAATAAATAATAATAATAATAAAACATTTGTATAGCACCTTTTCCCAAGTTCAAAGGCGCTGCTACATGTTGCATAAAGTTGCATAAAAATTTAAAAAATGTAGCACTTATAAAAGATAAAAATTATCAGCAATGATTAAATTATAAAATCAGTCAAGTAGTAAAAAAGCCTGCCTAAAAAGAACCGTTTTAACTCGCTTTTTAAAAACCGTTAGTGATGGACTGGTTTTAACGTCCAGTGGAAGGGCATTCCACAACGCTGGAGCAGCAACTGAGAAGGCACGTCCGCCGAAGGTCTGTAGTTTGAAGCGAGGTTGCTGTAGGAGATTAAGCGATGAAGATCTGAGGCTGCGAGAGGGAACATAAGGATTTAGCAGTTCTTTAATATAGGAAGGAGCACAGTCATGTAGGGCTTTATAAGTGAGTAGAAGAATCTTGAATTTGATACGTTAACAGACAGGATTGGTGTGACGTGTTCAAATCTGGATGAAGAAGTGATAAGCCGAGCAGCAGCATTTTGGACTGACGTGTTGGAGTCTTTGTATAAAATAAAAAGCTGTGTTGTCAGTATAAACTTTGCTCTGAAGTCTTTATACCTAAAGTGTTGGTATATATGTACTTTTGTAGGTAAATGTATTGCCCGATGATGGAATTCCATGTTTTCATTTTCTTTGTTAGCTTTCCCCTGACGACACCCTTTGGTGATGTGGATGTGAAACTGGGATTTATCTGTGATTGTGAATGTGAGAAGAAATCAAAACAGGTTAGACTTCATTTTGGGCTTCGTCCACATAGCCTGCGTTGCAGACGGATTCCAAACCTTTGGTATATGAAGATATCTTTAAATTAACACCGGGATGTCTGCGACGCAGGCTACGTCTATACTGATACGCATTGTTTTCAATACATTTAAGCCTATCGTCCACACTAAAACGGTGATCATTTTCACCGAGAACGGAGGATTTTGAAAACCTATTAGTGAGGGTGGTAAAGGGGGGTTCCAATCACGTTTCATGGAAAATAAAATGGTCATTTCCTGATTCACGGATAAAACTCACAAATCACAGATAAAAGCAAAGAAAATATGAAATAAGGCCAAAATCACGTTTCACGGGAAAATAAAGACCTAAATCACGTTAAACGCAAAATAAAAAAGGGAAATCACGCTTCACAATAATTACTCAAATTACGATTCACGAGGAAAATAATTGGCCGTTTCACGAAAAATAAAAAGGGCAAATCACGTTTCACTAAAAAATCCCTTTACCACCACTATTTAGTTGAGTTTTCGTGTGTTGTACATGTGACGCACGTTAGTTCATCCATGGGAGTGGGTAAATATTTGTAAGCACTTGTAACTTTTGCTTTGGAGACACCTTGGAGAAACTGCCTGACAGGCAGGTAGACGCTGGAGTGTCAGGTTGCCACAAGGATTACTGCTGTACAATTTTTATGCCTAAAGAGCTAAATACAAACTTGTCACGTGATTTGCACCCTGATAGTGTCACTTGCCAGAATAATGGCCATAAATGAGATCAGCTCGTCGAGATCTACAAGACTGTGTAATTTGTCTTGCTCTACAGGTGTCTGCATCTGCTCTCAATTACAATTTGCTTAATTAATTAATTAATTAATTATTTCTTTAATTAACAATCTTATTAGTTTCATGAGATTCTTGATGGAATTATTATTATATTATAATAATTATGGCGATGATGCTAACATGGACATTTTATGTACTGTATCAGACGCCAGGCAGCCCTGACTGTAGTGGCAATGGAACTCTGAAGTGTGGAGAGTGCATATGCCTTCCAGGCTGGTAAGTTACTACTACTGCTACCGTTAAGGACCAGTTCGTCTGAGCTAGGTATTGGCCTTTCATAGTCTTACGATTAACATTATTGTCTTTTGACATTATTTTATGATAGCATATTATGTTGTGAATAGGTTATTAAATATTCTAAGGAGCTTCGTTTGTCAGAATATTATCTAAATTGACTTGAAATAGATTAGAAAGTTATTATTAATAAATCTTCTGCCCCCTTGTCCAATGAGGAGTAATGTAATGAGATAACGTAAACACTCGAAAATAAGCCCATGGGCTTATATTTGGCCAAAAGACCTTTTCCTCCAATTTTATAGCCTGGATTTTGTATGGACTTTTGCTTCCATGGGCTTATACACGAGGAGGCTTATTTTCGAGAGTTTACGGTATGGTAGAACAGCTTACATGTAGATATCTTGTTTTGGACAGGGGTGGAAGAATATGTAACTGCCCAGAGGAAAAATTAAAAGACGACACTCTTTGCCAAAGGTAAGCAAATGTTTGCAATGTACTGGTAGTTTGATACTGATAAGTAATTAATTATTGCCTTTTGGGATTTTTCATTTTTTGTATAATTGAAATACTTATTTGGATTGTTTTGGTATTTAATAACGTCAGTAAGGTGACGACTTTTCTCTTTTGAGTGCCTCAAGCAACTGATTCAAGAGAATTCCAAAGAGGTGGGAGGGAGATGGAAATATGGTTCATATGCTAATACGCAGAAACATTTGTGTGCAAAACAGTCCCTGTTTCCTGTGTTGTCATGATTGAGAACAAAAATTTGTAAGTGTATATATATTCATTATTAGTAGATGATGCTCCATAAGTTGATATATTTGACGCCGCTATTATGAATCAACTTTTCGATCGCAATGCGTGGCAAGCATTGGTTTACAGTGGACCAGCAGGGTTTGAAATACACAGATTGAGGTGGCTGAGACCAAGAGGTGCCTTCTCGCGAACAAGAGTTACAGTCTGCTGTCCCGAATGCTAAACTGAACTTTCCTGTTCAAAATGAAGCTGTGAAGCACGCCAAAATTGGCCTTATCAGCCACACACGTGCACATAAAGACTGAGATGTATCCAAGTTTATCTTTTTTGTTACGAAAGACGAACATATATACTGTTTTAAAACAGAAGAAAGTGCAGTTCACAGTATTGTATCAAACTAAATTGGTAAATGTGAAGTCTTTTACTATCTGAAGTTTTTCTTTGAAGTTTTATTCTTGTATGATTGACTTTTTATCTTTGGAGTGTCAGTGTTGTCAAACAAAGGTTTTAGGTAAGGCTTATAACTTTAATTTATTATTTACGATATAATGTTTAGTCTAAGTAATGCAACATAATGTGTAATTCAGTCTAACAGCTGTAACATCTTATTTTATTAATAAATTACTTACCTACCTACCTACCAGTACCTATTTACCTACCTACCATACCATACCATACCATACCATTTCATACAATTACCATACCATGCCATGCCATGCCATACCATTTCATACGGATTACCATACCACACCATACTATACCATACTATACCATACTATACCATACTATACCATACTATACCATACTATACCATACTATACCATAGCATAGCATAGCAGAGCATACCATACCATACTATGCCATACCACATCATACCATACTATACCATACAATACCATAGCAGAGCATACCATACCATACCATACCATTCCATACCATACCATACCATATCACACCATACCATACCATACCATAGCAGAGCATACCATACAATACCATACCAAACCATACCATGCCATACCATACTGTACCATACCATACCATACCGTACCATAGCATACCATAGCATACCATACCATACTGTACCATACTATAGAATACCATACTGTACTGTACCATGCAATGCTGTACCATACCGTACCATTCCATACCATAGCAGAGCATACCATACCATACCATACCATACCATACCATACAATACAATACCATGCCATACCATGCCATACCATATCATACCATACGATACCATACCATACCATACCATACTGTACCATACTATAGAATACCACACTGTACCGTACCATGCAATGATGTACCGTACCGTACCATGCCATATCATACCATACCCGACCATATGAAAGGATATGATACGATAGGACATGATGCAGTATATTTACAGTAATATCACAGTATGGTTACATAGCAATGTAATACATTTAGAATACAATACAGTTAATACAATACATGGCCAATGTAAGGCAGTTACAAGACAACATGCAAAACATTGACAATACAATGAAGTGCAACACAGTGTAATACAACAAACGGCATTCCAGATTACCAAGGTTGTTAAGTTCAGCCTTAGTAACTGGGCTATAGTTCACTGACTCCAACAGTTTTAGCGAATTTTTGTTAATGCAAAAAGGCCAAATCTAGTGATATGACATATTTTAACCAAAACAGCAATATTGAGGGGAGTGGGAAGTTGTTGGAATATTGGTACATGTACTTATTAGTGTTGCCTGTTTTGTTCTCTAGGTGCACATTGACCTGAGCCACATTCGTAACTGTTCAACGCAAAAAGGAGTGTTTGTTCTGGATGAGTACCGTGAGTAGTTTTACCATTAACAACCTACCCCCACCCCGCCCCCCTTTTTCATCACAGCAACAACAACAAATAAGCCTTATTCACGAGGATTAGTTCATTGTCATCACAGCAGTGCAAGATTTTTTTCTATTCTCATGACCCAAGCGCGAAGAGCGCGGACCATGAGGAAAAAACGAGGATCCGTAACTTATGGTACAGACCGAGCAACGAGGCTAATAAGATGTTTATTATGTAGCTTTTCTAGCTTTTTAAAAACAAAACAAGCTTTATGACACTTGCTTTGCCAATAGCAGTCCGTACCGTAAGTTACAGACCTAAATTGACCAATGAGAGCGCTCAAATTTAGCAAGCCATATAATAATAACAGTTACACTTTCAGGGATTCGTGGTTGTGTGTGAGGATAAAAAGCAGTGGCTGATATTCTGTTTCTGTCCCGTAGTGCCCGATACACAGGAAACCGTCCAACACAGATTCAGCTCTCCAATGGTAAGTCACTGTGTAGAGTTGCAGTGAAGACATTGCTATGACATTTGCAATGCTGGGTGTTATGCTAAATACTGGTCAGTTTATACAAAACTAAAGTTGCTCTGTGAAGTCCATTTGCTCGTTGCAGTCGAATGATTAGTTAGAAGATATTGAACGGCTGTAGTTAAAGTAATACAGTATTGTGGAAAGATTTTGTCACAATGCAGATCTTATTTTTTGCCCCCTATCTGTCTATCTGGTGACTAGTTGCTGTTTATGTTCTTGTTGTTGCAGTGTAACGAGATCTGCTATGCTGTGCTGTGCCTGTTCTCCTATGTGGCGGCGTCGAGGAACACGCCCGACCCAGTGGTGCTGAGATAGATTGTAGATGGGTATGAGCCAGGACCCAGTGGTGCTGAGATATACGGCACATAGTTATGAACCAAGCTTGTAATAGAATTGTTTGATGAATAATTATGATGATGTACTGCTGCGGTTTAATTTAGCAACTGTACAGCTACATGCAGTACTGAAGACTTATTTATTCCCGTAGATGGGCGCTTGGATCATATGGAGTTCATGACTTGTTTAGATCTGCATTTCTGCAGCTGTCATAAAGTATGAGGTGGAATGTTTTAGCATAGGATGTTTGTGGTTGGGAAATTTGGATAGTTGATCTTCGGTCAACATTACTAACCGTGAAGGCAGACAAAACTCAGATAGCTCATCTTAATAATTATCTTTTCGGTCTTCACCAATGAAACCAAAGAAATACGATATTTATGATAGAAATATTTCATATTTCTCGCGAAATCTGCTATTCACGCTTGCCTTGGCCTTTTAAATGCCAATGGAACACAGGCGTGCATTGACTCCACCCCTCATACACGCACACACGCTCGCACACACACACACACACGTGCGCGCGCACACACACACACACACACACACATAACATACATACATACATAGGCACAGGCACGAACACACATTCATGCGCACGCACACACAAATACACACACATAGATTTTGCAGCATCATTTGTGTGTTCGGATGTCAGCAATACACAATCGAAGTCAGTACACAGAGTAATGATATGATAGTATTCAGTTTGCAATAGCTGGCAACAACAACCATTCGTTGCAGTCGTTATGTAAAATTATTATTCTTTCGTGACAATATACAATATAAATTAATACAGAATTTAATGCTAGTAGGAACCTCAAAAGGTACTAAGATGTAAATTATTTAAAGGGAAGAGGTCAACACTTTGACCCCCGTATTGTTTGGCCTTTGACCCCCGTATTGTTTGGCCTTTGACCCCCGTATTGTTTGGCCTTGTCCATTTCTAGAGTCTGGGTGTGTCCAGTGACGATGTTAGGCCTGGTTTCCATATGATGATATCTCGGTGATATTGTATAAATTGAGAATTGAGATAAATATTTGTCGCCATTTTGGTTTATGGGATTTGTTTGTCTGCGATCACTTGTATATAAATGGAAACACTTGCCTGTGAGGTTGGACAATCAGGCCGCAGACCGTCGCTGACTGTTGCAGATCATATGGAAACCAGAAATGTGTCTCTAATGTACATTTATAGAACAGCCAAAACATTTGCTAAATGATGGAATTGAAGTCAGCTAAAAGCTGATATGTTATGTTCTTCGCCGGGAGGGTGGAGCATTTGAGCTGACGTTTCGAGTGCTAGCCCTTAGTCAGAGCAAACGAGGGATCGTGGATGAAGTTGGGGTTTATATCGTGTTTCATGCGGATTATCCTAACATAACATAAACCCCAATTTCACCCCACAATCCCCTCTTTTGCTCAGACAAAGAACTAGCACTTGCAACGTCATCTCAAATCGTCCACCCTCATGGCGAAAAACATAACATATCAACTTTTAGTTGAGCAATCTCATTATTTGGCCTACTCGCCGACGTAGAAATTATAGAAAACCTAGTTTTTTTAAGAAACTAGTCAGTGTGTACAAGAGAAAATATTTGGTACTCAGTTTCATCTTTATGTAGGCAGATATTTAGAGCCAAAATATTGCATCTGACCTTCAGACCTAGTGAGGCGCGTGTACCCCACCCCACCCCTGTAAAGACGGGATTCGTTAGTTTTGGCCTCTTCCCGAACAAGGACGGGAAGACCAGGTTAAGTTATTGAATAAGTATTTGAGTACAAAGCTAGTTAGTAGTCGATGGGTATGAATTTAAACGTTTTAAAGTTAAGACAGTTTTATAACGGTGGAATTGTTTGGATCAGAGACGGTGTTAAATACCCTCGCGAAAATGTTTTACAACAGCAGTTCAAGGCGCAGTTTATTGTTTAAACAAGAAGTTCCAGTATAAAAGGGATAGCCCTTTCTCGCCTTGCAACTCTAAATTTGAAATTCAAATTGCAGAGCAGTAGAGAAGCAAGCGAGTGTTTCAGTCCTCTCATGTTAGAATGTACTAAATTTCGTATGCTAAAATGTAAACAAGCGAGAGAAAAGTGAACAGAAAGAAGCTAATATCTTAGTAATGATTTCCAAAAGTGTTATAATGGTGTACTTTCACTTGAGGGCTTGCTAAGAGTTTGGTCTGAATTTCGCACGATAGAATATGTCAGGGTGCACTCAAGCAGAGCAACACATGCTGTGGAGCTGTGAGAGAGATGTTCACTCCACAGAGGTTGAGTGACAACTGAAAAGTGTCGTTGGCCTGGCCAAGGCCCGTTTAAACCAGAACTTCTTGTCTAATCTGCAGTGGCAAAGTGCAGTCACACACTGCTCTTATCGCTAACTCTTAGGGATGCATCTAGTGAAATGTGCAACAGGTTTCCAGAAGGGGTTCAAAGGCCCCAAGTCGCTAGTGGGGTCCGGGGGCATGCTCCTCCAAGAAAATGTTTTTAAAATAGATGGTCTTTAATGCAATCTAGTATATTTTTGGAAAGAATTTTGGCTATTTTTTATATAAAAACAAGTAATAATGTTTCCCTTCAAATCTAAAACTTTTCAAATTTACTTGCCAAATTCGCCATCAAGGTATGTCCATAATTTGCATAGACATTGTAATGTTTTGTTGGATTCCCCTTGCTAGTTTCCACACCAAGCTTATAAACTAGTTAGGAGAAGTTGG